>VDFB02271267.1:0-29454 GCA_007258455.2 Sequoia sempervirens
GGATGTGGGACAAAAGATAAGCCAATGATAAAGCACCCCTTGCCAACATGTGAGAGGTTGAGGAATAAGCACATTTTGGTCAATGTGCCAAAGAGGGGGACATTTAAAATTTGAATTTGATGAAAGGATGAGTTAAATGCTAAGCTTGACTTGTGTAAGAGACATGTAAGAGCTTATTAATTGCTTTGTTGGATGTACATGTTAAATTGGGGGGATATTCAAACTTGGAAGAATATTCTCAAAGATGTCATGTTTGAAAGATAATGATGAATTAATAAATCAATAAATTGATTTATTTGTGGAAGTGGGAAAAGCTAAAGGATGTGATGGGTGATTATATTAGATTGATCAGGATTATATTAATTTAGTGAGGGATTAGGTGATTTTGACCCATTTGACTTAGATTTAGGGATTTAAATTAAATCATAGGGAGATGAAAGGTGATTTCATATTTAATTAAATAAAGGTTTTATTTATTTAATTAAAAGGATAATGATAGGCTTAAATTAAATAAAGTTAATTTATTCAATTTAAATGGATGACCTTAGGATATTAATCAATTAAACTTGGTTTATTTAATTGAAAAGAGAATATGATTATGCATGATATAAGTTTTACATGTCTTCATTTTTCCCCTCTTTGAAGCAATGTACTTGTTGTGTTGGTTCAAAGAATAAACTTATTGTAATCAAAATTAAAAAAAATCTGATTTTTTCCGATGCCCCAATGGAAAGAAGTTCATTGGTACATTTCCCCCTGGAGAGATTGAGCGAAAAGATTTCATTTGAGGGTTTATCTCACAATAAAGAGGTTCAAGATGGATGTATGGATGGTTCTGATGATGATGCAAATGAGATGGTTTTAAGATGCTTAGAATAACCAATCTATATTATCCTAAATAACTTAAAATGATGATGTAATGCATGTGAGATGGTTGATGCAATAGATGTTTTATGTAGATGCTTAGATTAACAGATCTATATTATGATGATGATGCAAATGCAATGCATGTGAAATGATTGGTGTTTCCTATTATGTATGATATGAATGATATGTGGTATGTTGACAGTTTGTGGATGTAGGATGGATGCAAGATGGATGCATTGGTGATGTTATGTTAGCGCAGAGAGAAGAAAGAAGAAATGAGATGATGACAAGAGGATCCAACAAGTCCATTATCTAATGAGACTTTATTAGAGATGATGATGATGATAGATGATGTTTCGCTTATCAAGGATTGAGATTTTTAAAAAGGATACTTACCTTATGCTTGATAATACACATAGATATGATGCATCAAGGTATAAAGAACCATGATGGAATTGTACCTAGTGCGATCAACCTTGACTCAAAAAATAGATAGGAGTATTCTTGTTCACACTTGACATACAAAAACCTTGCTAGGATGTACCTAACAAATCAAGTGTTCAACAAGTTATTTTACAAGAATGTCCAACAAGCACAATAGACAAAAGATAATGATTGTTTCCCCATTCCTTTGTTCAGATATCATTGAGAGGTCCTTGGAATGAGTGCAATAAGATAAGTCAAAAGAAAAGATCAAGCACGAAAACAAGCCAATGTTCTTCATACCTTCAACCAAAGGAATGTGTTTTTATAGGATAAGAACCAAAACTATTACCAAAAGATAATTCCCATTCTAGAAAGGATACATCCTAGGACATGTTAGTGGGTAGCGGCAAGCCATTTTGTTTATCCAATGTGTTTTACCAAAATATAATTCCCATTGTAGGAAGGCTACATCCTAGGACATGTTAGTGGATGGTGAAAAGTTGATAGCTTTGTTTGAAAGGCTATTGATACAAAGTCAATTGACATGTTTGAAAATAATCAAGAGTTTGATTTTGTGTTTAAAGGTTTGTTGTTTCAATTTTGATTTTGATTTTGTTTTTGGTGTTTTTGGAATGTTTTGAGGCTATTTTTTTTATTTTCAATATTTTACAAATGTTTTGGGGTTTTCTAAGATTTTATGAATGTTTTTAGATTTTATGTTTTTTGATTTTTTTTTATTTTGACGTCTTTTGAATGTTTTTGGATTTTGATATCTTAGGGGCTGATCAAAGATTAGCCTTGCCTACGTTTTAGCTCAGAGATGATGTAGTTCAGATTTCTAAGTTTTTGAATTTTTGAGCGTTTTTGGATTTTGATATGATTTGGATATTTTTAGATTTTTTTTGATTTTATGAATGTTTTTGGATTTTTGCATAATTTTGATGATTTGGATATGGATATTATATTAGTGATCTGTTTGGGATTTCATTGAAAACCAAGCTAAGGTTGATTGATCAGATTGATGGATTGATGATGATAACATTGTTGAGGATGCACAACAATGCAAGGATAGTGTTACACAACAAAAGGATTAGGACTTTGGTGGGATTGATGATGATAACATTTTTGAGGATGCCCAACAATGCTAGGATAGTGCTAAGCAGCAAAATGATTGGGAATGATAGCCCAAGATGATGGATGGGTTGAATGGATTTGATCAATCAAAATTTTGAAGCTTGGTTTGAAACAAAAGATGTTTTGGATGATCTAATGTGACGTTGAAATACACATTAGATGCAACTAATATTGATTATTTGGATCAATGTTCAATGAAAGATGAAGCTTGATAATGAACACCTTATTGTCATAATGTGCAATGGGCTAGTGACTTGGAATCTTTCTCACAAATGTTTTGCCCAATATGATTTCATGTTTTCCAATGTTTAGATCACCACATAAGTTGGAGGATATAGAACAATATTTATTCCTGAAGCAAGATCTAAATAACTACCCCTAGTGTCTAGCAATGTATGGAATGTCATAGATGGATGCTTGGATAAGTGTATAGATTGATGGACATGGAAAGCATGGAAAGGATTCCAAGGATTATCTTGCAATAAGATAAGGTGTTCAGATAAATAATGCTCATTAGATATTGCTTCATGGCTTAGATAACACTGCATAGGATATGATTAATTAAAATGACCCATGTCAAGATGTTTACCATAAGCAAGTGTAAAGTGTGCCCCAAAATTTCATCAAGATCAAGATAACTTGGACTATGGATGTAAAATGGATGAAAACGGATTCAATAACTAGTTCATGGATGAATGGATTTGTTATGGATGAGATAAATGGAATGTTGTATTTATTATGGATGGGATGAGATTCTTTCATCTGAAGTGGCACACATTGATGCTCGATTCTACACATGATGCCTATTTTCTAGGTTTTCATCATGGTACTTGTCCAAAGTGCCGCCTATGCAGTTTTCACTAGATGATGATTTTTTCTTTACTATTTACAATCCTTTTACTATTTTTTTTTTGGATTTTCATATTTTTTAATTTTTTTCTATGAAATATTTAAAGCTCATATTGAACCACAAGGTGTTGCTGATGTAGATGCCCCTATCATAATTTTTTCCATCGATATCATACTTGAAGAAGCTGCTTTGCTAAGATACGTGAACTTGAATGCAAATTTTGGGATTCTTAATCTGCTTTATTGATATTGAGGTTAACTCTTTCTCTATGCATACATCACGATAGAGTTCCTTTAGAATCCTTATGATGAAGGGTCATTGCCAATACATGGTCAATTTGAGAATTGGATATCCTGCGTGGAGGTGTGGATGGAATGCGTTTAGGGATAGGAGATGGATTGGTTGAGAGTTTGGAACTATTGACTCTCCAAACTTGGGAAGATAAGAAATGATGGGTGCATACAAAAGTGTGCATGGAATTAGGACAAACTACTTGATACACTTTGTACTTTTCTTGAAAATCTTTATTTTTCTTTTGTGGACATCTTTGATGGATACTTTTCCCTGTTTGTCCCCATAGTTTCTTCGATTGATGGAGTTTGATAGGGATGATCTTTCTTTGTATTCTTTGGTATCCATGTGTATTTGATTTGTCCATTATACTTCTCAGCTTCTTCTTTTTTTATAACATTCTTCATACTTTGATTCAAATATTTCTTTCAAAGTTGGTCCCAATTCGTGGATGGGGTGATGGGTGGATGAAGATTCATGACATCGTTGTTTGTAGTATTGGCATTGGTTTCACTATAAGGACTCTTTATGCTCCCTACGTTGACATTTACTTGAGACATAATTTCCCCCAGTATGGTGGTAGTAGCACCTTTGTTCCTTGATTTTGCTTGTTTTGAGATATCTTTTTCAGTAAGCATGCTTTGATAAATGGCCACTACATATGACATTGTTTCAATTTGATGCTCTACTAACTATAGAATTTCTTGTTCTATCTAACTTGTTTCTTTGAGTGGAAAATGCTAGATGTCTTCATACATGGTGTCCTCATTCTAAATTTGTGATGTATTTGATCTTGATGTTGACAACTCTATTTGAATGTAGGAATTGATAACTTCCTCTTTTTGTGTAATAATGTCAAAAGTAAAGAAATCCTATTCTCAATGAAGATCATCTACGTGTCCATCCAAAGAAATCATCTCATGGGTAGATGGATGAATATGTTCTATGTGGATATGATCATCTTTTGTGATATATTGTATAGATAGGAGAGTGTCCATTAGATCATTGTAGTATTCTGGAGATATAAATTCTTGATCTTGAATGATTTTGTGATTACTTTTGACACGCTTTGGATTAGTTTCTTGACATGGGTTAGTTTCAAAGGATGGATTTCTTATAAATGATTCTTGGATGTGTTCATTAGGCATGGGAATTGGCTCAATATCCTCTTCATTTTATAGTGAACTTGGATCAAATGTTGAGTTGAAGATTCCTTCAATATCTGCAACCATGTGGTCGAAGGATGTCAATATGTCTTGGAAAGGACCATTGCTAGACTTTCGTGAAATATGTTGATCATGCTTTGGAATGAATTTTTGAAATATTCCCTCTAACTCATTAGATGATGTAGAGACATAGTCAACATGGTCATTGGTCGAATCCTAATCATTTTCCCCAATAGTTATAATTTTTTATGTTTGTACTTGTGCTTGTTGGGTAGCTTGAGAGGCTTGTTGCAATTGTTGAGCTTCTGTTGCTTATTGTGTGGCTAGCTATTGTTGGATGGCCTTTTGGTAGGCCTAGTGTGATTTTAGCACAATTTTATATTTTCTTGTTGCGTTTGGTTTAGGTGGTAGTGGTGGCGGATTCAGAATTGTGTTGGATGCAATGACAAGTGGTTGAGATACACTTTGAACGATCATGGTAGTGATGGGTTGAGATGTGATGGGTGTGAGAGTGGTGGTTGGAATTATTGAAGTGATAGTTATGGTTGGAATAACTGAGGTGATAGGTCTTTAGGAGACCATGTTATGATTTTTCAGGATCAAAGGTGTTGTTTGATTGGATACCATCTGTTGTTGTGATATCAATGGTATATTTGGAATTTTTTTTGCAATGATTTGAGTGGTGTTTGATGGATTGCCTTGGATCAATTGATTTTGGACAATGGTATGATTTGGGATGATGTTTAGATTTTCCATGATAGGTTGAAATTGAACATTGTTGATGTTGGGCATCATATTGCCTTGATTTAGCTAACTTTGATTTTGCATGGTATTACTTTGACTTGGAATAATAAACAGAGTCGTTAACATCTTTCTTGGAATGTGAAAAATATTCGTACGATTTTCAAACATATCTATCCCAAAGTTTACCAAGTTTGGATTCAAAATGTTCACGTTTTGTAAATTTCTACTTAATACATTCACATTTGACACGTTGGGATTTGATGGGATGACTTTGTTCATTTAAAGGCTATGCATTGATTGTTTGGTTGATAGATTTTTAGGTTTGAAATTTGATTTGAATCTATCATAGGGAAAGGTGTTCTAAACTTTAATTTGGGCATACTCACATTTGTACCATTGACATTTGTATAAGGTAATGATCGCATGTATGAATTGTATAAGTGTGAGTTTTGATAATCAATCAACATTGCAAGGATTTGAATGTTCAGCTGATTTAGATTACTCATGATGTATGGAGCAAGTTTATATTCCATGTTCTTCTTGTGTTGAGGTCTAGTTTGGACTGTAAAATAAGGATCAATTTTCATGAATGTGGGACCTCTGTCCCCTTCTTGTAGATCCAAAATAATCCTTCCTTAATAAGTACAGCCCCTTTCTTGAGGGTGCCCCATATCACAGAGCCCTTCCCACAAGGGGGTACCTAGAAAAATTGGGTTGAGGGATCCCAAGGAGATACTTCTGAGAACAAACCTTGGCCCAACTCTTATCCTACTCCTTACACCACCACCAATATAGTTTAGCAACCAAAGCCTCCCCAGTCAAAGTCGATTGCCTCAAGCCTAGTCCACCATATTGTTTGGGACTACAAACAACCTCCCAATGAACCAAACTCCATTTGGAGGGCTCCAAGAAACTAGCCCATAAAAATTATCTTGCCACAGAATCAAGGTCCTTAAGAAAGCTCATAGGGGCTACTTGGAGCATGCATCTATAAATGGGTATAGCTTGCACCACTGACTTAATCAACTGGACACGACCAGTAAAGGATAATCATCGATGAGTGCAGTGATTAAATTTTTCCTGAAATTTATCCAAAATGATCTGCCAAGACTCCCTAGGAAGTCTACTCACCGAGATGGGAATGCCAAGGTAAGTCACTAGGAGAGTCCCAATTTGAAATCTCAAAGTTTGGGAAATCCTCTACTAAATGGGGCCTAGAGTGTTGAGGAAGAAAATGGAAGACTTTCCCTCATTAATCTGTTGACCAGAGGCAACCAGGTAAACATCCAACACTCTTCATAAATTAGAGGCCTCTCACATTGTAGCCATCCCCATCAAAGCTATATCGTCCACAAATTGTAGGTGAGTTTGCGGAGGTAAGGTGCCACCCCACCTCCAACCTTGAATGAGACCAAACTCCACACTCTGTTTAATCCATCTCCCCAAACCTTTAGCCAAAAGAATAAACAAGGGGAAAGAGGATCACCTTGAGAAAGCCCCCTAGAAGCACCAAATAACTTAGAGTGACTCCCATTGATAAGCATAGAGAAAGAGACTAAAGTAACACAACTCAAAACCCATTCAATCCATTCTTCAGCAAAACAAAAAGCACTAAGAACCCATTGAAGGAAGGACCACCTAACTCTGTCATATGCCTTAGCCATATCCAGTTTGATAAACATCGCTTTTTCTTTAGAGCTAGCCATAGAATGGATGACCTCAGTTGTAATAACAATCCCATCTAGAATTTTCCTACCAGCTACAAAACCACTTTTTTCTTTAGAGATCAGCTCCTCAAGCCCCTTTTTCAATCTGTTAGCAATAAGTTTAGAAATAATTTTATAAACTACATTTCAAAAAGAAATGGGCCAAAATTGGCTTAACCTATCAACCCCCTCACTCTTGGGAATAAGAGCCAGAAAGGTAGCATTTAGGGCCCGTAGCATCTGCTTATTTTGTTGAGATTCTTGAACCACAACCAAGAGGTCAAGTTTGATGATATCCCAAAATTCTTGAAAAAAATCAATTGGGAAGCGATCTAGACTAGGTGCCTTCCCTTTCTTCATATTGAAAACAATCCCTTCAAGCTCTTCAAGTGAGATATCACTCATGATTTGTTGATTCAAATCTCCAGACATGAGAGAGGGGATACAAGAAAGAATCTACGCTTCCTCAGGGGACCCCCCTTGTGAGTCCTCCCTAAAAAGAGATTCAAAGTACTGCACCGCCTCCCTTGATATTTCTGGGAAGGAGGAAAGATGGTCTCCCCTGTCATTCACTAGACCAGAGATAGAATTTCCATGTCACCTGGCTTTCATTGAATTGAAAAAGAAAGCTATATTTTTATCCCCTTCCTGAAGCCACTCAATGCGAGCCTTTTGTTTCCAATACATTTCCTCTCGCAGTTCCCATTCTTCAAGAGTTTTCACAGCCCGAGCCTTGTCCTGAAGCAACTCAACCATCACCCCATTCTCCCTTAACCTCCTCATGATACCATCCAAATCTTCCTGAGCCATTTCCTTGGCATGGAAGACATTCCCAAAGTATTGACGATTCCACCGTTTGAGCTCAAATTTAACATATTGAAGTAGTTTAGCAAAGGTATACATTTCTATACCAAAGGCTGGTCTACCTTTCTTCCATCAGTTAGTCACAAAGGCATTCAAAGAAGGGTCCCACAACCACATAAGTTGGAACCTAAAAGACATCATACAAGGCACACGAGTTGACTCAGTAGCAAGCTTAATAGGCTAATGGTCAAATCCTCTCCAATCCAAGATCTCAGAGCAAGATGACCACATCCCTCCAACCCAGTAACAGGAAACTAGAAATTGATCTAATCTTTCGGCAATGCAGAAATCACCAACTTGACAATTGTTCCAGGTGAACTAACCATTGCTAGGTTTCATATCAACAAGATTCAAGGTATTGATATTGTCATGAAGTAGCAGTGTAGAGGGCTCCAAACTTCTAGTACCACCACACTTCTCAGCCAACTCACAAATAGAATTGAAATCTCCACCCAAAATCCATGGATGAAAAGGCATCATGCTACACATAAGCCTGATATGGGACCATAGACCTTATTTACCCTAAAAATCTGTAGGAGCATATATATTGGAAAATAGAATGAGTTCCCCTATCTCAAAACTACTAGCAATCATAGACATAGAGGATTTAGAAGATATCCACCAAAGAGGCCAGATTCTTTGAGGATTCCATAAACATGCCAAACCCCCAGAAGCTCCATGAGCTCCAATGCACTGGCACTACCCACTCCTCCACAACTTAGGTTCCAAGCCATGCATATTCTTAATAGATAACTTAGTCTCTTGCAAAAAGAAAACATTAGGACCTTGCCTTCTAACTAAATCATGAACTGCTTTTTGTCTAGGGCTGTTGTTCAAGCCCCACACGTTCCATGATAGAACAATCATTTCAAAGGGCTTGAAAAAAGAGAATCCAGAGTCTTTACTTACCCTAACTCCACCAAATTCTCACCTGCCAGTTTAATCTTTTCCACATCCTTTTTTCTACTGGGTTTAGCAAATTTCTCTGCCCCACCCTTCTTAATATCCTTCTATAAAATTCCCAATTTGGGAGGGGGCTTGATCTTCTTAGTCGGGTCTGAACCAGTGTTCTTCCCAAGAAGAGAAGAATCCTCACCTACTAATGTAACAATGGCTGAGGGTTCCTATACCTCTAAAACCATCATCTGTTGATCAGCTTCCATGTACAAACAATCATCCCTTTGTGGCTCCAAAGAAGAATTAAGAACAAAATCTTCTTGAGCTAAGCCCACAAGCCACTAATCTAAGTTGATCAAACCTGGGTTCACTTCCTATTGGCTGAGCTCATCCAAAACCTCAAATCTATTAAAGGTACCTTCAACCTGCCTTTCTTTAAAAGGCCTCTTTTGACCCCTATTTTGATTTTAAGCCTTGACTGGAGAAAAACCATTAGATGCACCTACCTCATGAGGAGAAATGCTCTTCCCCTTATCTATTTTAGGAAGATTGCTAGCAGGTTGTGAACGCTATGACTCCACAGGCTTATACCTTGGACATCTCTACTGCAAATGGCCATATTCTCAACAAAACTGACAACGAAAGGGAAGAGTTTCATAGTCTAATTGCTACACCCAAGAATAAGAGCCTGCACACATATCTATTGCATCAGGAAAAGGCATACTTAGATCAATCTCAACACAAATGCATGCAAAAGTAATTACCTTTTTACCCAAAGTTTGTGATGAAGTCCCAACTGGTTTTCCCACCACCGAGGCCAAAAGGTGCAACACATCCTCTCGACAACATTCCATGGGGAACCTTGGTAGATGAACCCACATAGGGACATGATTTGGAAGCTCCTCAATGGGGTTAAAACCTACATGCCATGGCTTGATAAACAACCCTACCTTATTATGAAAATAAGGGGCTCCCTCAAATACCCTATTGTAATCAACAATGCAATTAAAAGTAACCATGAAATAATTGTTTTCCAGCAACATTATCTCCATTTCCCCCTCCAGCTCCCATGTCCTTTGGGCCCAAACCTCCCAAAATTGTAAAGAAACCCTAATCTCCAAAAATTTACAATATAACGAATGAGCTGAGTAATACTCAACATCTTCAGTAATCATTTTAGATAGAACAAACAGTTTTGGCCTCTCCTTGCACCTCTCGAGACATCCATTAATCTTAGTGATCCTCGTGCCATTGGATAACCTTGTATCAACAATCCCTATATTTGGAGAAAACAAATTGTTATCAAAGGTCTTCATCCCTTGACTTGAAAATCGCAAGCCAATTGTTGCCCGAAAATCCAAGTTAGGGCACCCCACTGACGTCTCACCCTTCAAAGCTATCAATCCCAAGGCAATAAACTCAATCCCTGCCCCAAAGAAAAGGTGGGGAAGCCCTCCCCACACCCTTCCACTTAGCACCACACCAATCACCAAACACCTGCACCTCAAACCCTTCCCACCCACACATCAAAGAGAAGGAACAAAGAAAACGGTTAGAGAATGTAACCTGCACACACCCCACACACTAGGAAGTAGTCACACACCCCATCAAACACCACCACCCTGCTCAAAGGACGTAGCAGACCCACCTCCCAGGCGGACACCCAACACTGAACATAAAGAAGGCAGGAGCGAGCCAAAGGAAAACCACGTGCCCCCAGACATAGCTACAGGCAGAAAAGAAAGCAAAACCCCCAGACGTGCACAAATAAACCCACCTAGACATCACACATCATGCAAAAAACTAGAACGAGCTAGGGCATGAATGCCCTAGCTCGACTCCCAAGCACATAGACCCAAGCCATCTGATTCTTCGCTAGATCAAGATATTTGATAACATGCTTTTGTCTAAGATTAGTTCAAACCAAAAGACCAATGTTTTCTCATAAGATTATAAAAAGATAAACAAGCACATGTGTGGGGTTCAATTTGAGTTCATCTTGGTTAATGAATTCCTTTTTACCACAAACACACTTCTTTCTTAGTTTTCAAACTGAATGTTTATGTCTCAATTCATTTTCATTCCATAAGGTCCATTATGTGAAAATGAAGGTTTCAAGAGCATAGTTTCCTATTGTTGACTTTGGAATGAACAAATCGAGATATAGGTCTCAGTGTTTAGAAGCCTTCTAGGGATAAGAACGCCTAGGGACAAGCAGTAACACAAGGAACTTTCAAAGGTATTTGTTCCTTTGAAATAGTTTGAATTTCTGATGATTCATTGAATGTTGGTTTCAATGTTTTGGATCCAAGCACTGTGTTTTCAAACTGACTTGCAAGCAATATAACATCCTAGCTCAATTGGTATGTTTTTCTTGGTGGGATTTTCTCATGCCTTTCATAGTAGAAGAGATGATATAACATGCAGCCAATGAGAGAGTATAAAGGTATGTTAAGCATGAAGTCTTAACCTCTATACTTTAACCAAGATTGGACATGGCAAGTAATTTATTGGAATCTAAGTTCCAATGAACCACTTTGATAAACTCGTTGGATGGACTAGTTGGTTCCTACAAACAAGGTTCTTAATGGTAACAAACCATGAACACCAGAACCAACACTCACCTGCTTGGCCACTTAAGTCTCTTCAACCGTTCTCGTTCCACTTAAGGCATGAGATTAGGTGCATTTTTTTTTTTGGAATAGATTGATACTAATTTCTCAAGATTTCATATCCTTTGATATAGCCCACTGGTAAATGTATTGCAAGAAATTACCTATTATTTTCTTGGTGTTTCTCATAGTAAGCCCTCTCTTAAAGGTGACTCAAAGAAATAAAATGCATTTTGAGTGTTTTTCTTGCACCACAAATTGCATGAAGTGCAAGGGAAGATGATACACACTCAAAATACACCAAATACAAAATCACATAATTCAAGCACTTGTTCATTTTAGCCTTAAAGCAATGATGAGTTCATTTTAAGCACCAAAAAAATGTGAAGTTTTCTTGGTCAATTTTATCTCAAAAAGTAATGTCTAGTTAGTTTATATTGTTCAATTTTAATCCAACTTTGAAAAAAGAAAAAATGATCTAGTTGGTTTAAAATAGAAAATTAAAGCAATAAATTGGGGCTCTAGGTTATTTCAATAAGCATTTAAAAATTCTTTTTCAAATTTGATGGACAATTCTGCAATTTAATTCTACTTGTTGAGTTATGGATTTTCGTCATACTACAGCATAACATTGTACCTATAATAAGAATAAAAAGAAATGTGTGGATTAAATGTTCAAGAAACCTATAGATATGTAAATATTTTATCAGTATATTCTGAAAGCTTTGAAGTTTGATAAAAGGAATAAAGAATTTAAGTTTTATCCAATGCCTTAATGGGTATTAAAGTTGTTTCACAAATAAATACTTTATTGCAGCTATTATTAATGCCATTTAAATAAAGAAAACAAAAACCCACTTTACAAAAGATATTACTTTAGCAAACCTAATGACTTTCAATGCATTAAATCTGCATTTAGTGATTTTTTCTGACTATCTGAAAGACTCCAAACCTGCAACCACCTCTTACAAGGATATGGGCATTATTATTCATGCACATGTATTTTTTGCAATATAAATTAAGGTTGAAAATGACACAACTGAATAGGCAGAGAATGTTGTGAAAATTTACCCTAGTAAACTTGCATAACAAATTGGTGCACTTATGGGAGCATAAAAAAATGAGTAAGAGTAATTGGGATGCAACTGTCACTTCTCAATTTAGTCAATCAAAGAAATTTCACAATAATTCGACACTATGAGATTTTCATGTTCCTTTCTTTGTACCATGAACAAAGAGACTTTAATGCAATTAGCAGGTGTAAAGCTGGTTTGTACAATCTTTGCTTCAAGCAAATGTATTTTTAGGTAAAAGAAAATTGTGCCCAAATTAAAACTTTCAAACGAATGCAATTGGTAGGTGTATGACAAAAACAACAAATATAGTTTTTTAAGAAAATGTACTTGGCAGGTGTAAGGCACATAACATGATCTCGTTTGAAAATAATTTAGAACCTTTCAAACAAATGCATAAGTAAGAGTCTTTTGAACCACTTCCATTAATAGTGTAAAGGTTGTGCGACTTTCAGAGTGATGCACTTGGCAGGTGAAAGAGATGTGCCATAAATGCTATATGAGAAATTTTCAAATCAATGCAAATGGTTGTTGTAAGGACACACCAAAGAGTCATCTAAAGAGTAAATAAAAATGTCAGGTGTAAAGCCGAATTCTATTTTTTTCTAAAAAAGTCTAATGAGTGTAGGACCTGCGCAATACGCTAAGGTGTAAACTTTCAAGAAACAACAAATAAATGTTTTTTTTTCAAACTTTTTTTTTTTAAGCAAACGCATAAACATCGACTAAAGCATTTTGAAAAGATTCAAACAAATGCGTTTGATAGGTGTAGAACTAGGCACTAACAATGTACCATTGCTCCTTAAATATCTCTACACTAAACAACGTCAGCCGCTAAATAGAAGACATAGTTCTTTCAACTGTGTGTATGATATTTTTATTGCCAAATATGGGCCACTTATTTGGCATCCAAATTCATTCGAATGAGGGAGATATTTATCCTTTAAGAAAAAAAACTATAGTTAGTGTTCCAGATTGCCAATACTTCAAATAAATATGGATGTTAAGAAAAAACAATGGAAGTTGTGCCTCCTACAATATGGTTTACCAGTCATATGCTGCTCAGATCTACGATAAAAAGAAATCTTCTAACATGTCAACTTGGATTAGGTTTTAAATGCACAATAAGTAGGGTCGATGTCTATCTTTAAACACTATGCTAGTGCTAGTTAAAATATCCATCGACCTCTTAACAACAATAATGACTACGCATCACTATTAACGAAGCATATGCAATGGGGATTTTTCCTATAGCACTTACTGAGAGTAGTGGATTGGGCTTGCAAATAGTTCCTAGCTCCGTAGTGAAATACTTAATAGTAAAGGGAATGCCCTTTGTCTTGAATGAAGATCTCTAGTTTTAGAAATGATGCCACACCCAACAAAGAGCATATAGATAGGACTTTCTAAATGCTACAAATCAGATTTAACCATCGATTAAGCATTTGCAGTAGCCGCTATCGAGTTAGTGATATATTACCAAACCATGAATAAGTTGCCCTGAACAAGCCACCAATAAAAAACAACTCAAAGTGATGACTGCAATGTTATTAGTTATGAAAATGCTCCCAATCAGACAATGAAAAAGAAAGAAGCTTTAGTCAAGAGAACAAACACCAACAAATCGACTCTTTAAGAAATTCAAAGTTTTGACAAAAATCATGAAGGTGAAGGAGTAACCAAAAAGCAATGAGTCAACTCATAATTAGTGTTTTAAATATTGAAAGATAATCAACTTCAACAAATTGTATCATAGATTGAATTCAAAATAAATGGTACACTAAAAAAAAGAACTTTAGCATTAGAGAATCTCCTTCAACATAAAGCAAATAAAGTGAATGCTTTCCCCTTTCAATGGATAAATAGAAAATCTACAAAACTCTAAAAGAGGCAACATGCAAGCTCTATAAAAGTATTAGAAAAATCTCCATGAAAGCATTGCCCCACGGTGGGCACCATAATGTGAACCCTCAATCTGCATTGTTCAAACAATGACTACCATTAACTTAGTTTGTTAGTTCAAAACAAGAAAACCTCAGATTCCCTATAAAATTCATTTGAACACAAGAATAATAGAAACAAAGCATGAAAGAAAACAAAAACAATGAAACATTACTCAAAAGACCAAACTAACATCTTATAGGGAGATTGGTGCTATTTTGATGTGGAATATAGCCCTTTTCCAACCCCTTTTGATAAGATAAATGATGAAAAATCCTTTGAAGATGCTAAATGATATGATAAACAAGATGAAAATGCTTGAAATCACCGTATCAAGTTGTGAAGTTGTGGAGCGAAGATGAGAAACTTGTGGAGGATTGATACAATGGAGAAGCTCTCTATTTATCCAAAAGGATGATGGAGGATGTGGGATAGAAGATAAGTCAATGATAAAGCTCCACTTGTCAACATGTGAAAGGTTGAGGAATGAGCACATTTTGGTCAATGTACCAAAGAGGGGGAGATTTGAAATTTTAATTTGATGAGAGGATGAGTTAAATGAGAAGCTTGACTTGTGCAAGAGACATGTAAGAGCTTATTGATTTCTTTGTTGGATATACATGATAAATTGGGGAAAGATTCAAACTAGGAAGAATATTCTCAAAGATGTCATGTTTGAAGAAAATGATGAATTAATAAAATTTGTGCAAGTGGGAAAAGCTAGAGGATGTGATGGGTGATTAGATTAGATTGATCAGGATTAGATTAATTTAGTGAGGGATTAGGTGATTTTGACCCATTTGACTTAGATTTAGGGATTTAAATTAAATCAAAGGGAAATGAAAGGTGATTTCAAACTTAATTAAATAAAGGTATAATTTATTTAATTAAAAGGATGATGATAGGCTTAAATTAAAGAAAGTTAATTTATTCAATTTAAATGGATGACCTTAGGAGATTAATCAATTCAACTTGGTTTATTTAATTGACGAGAGCATATGATTATGCATGATGTCAATTTAATGTTTCTATAGTTATATTCTAATCTAGATTGATGTTTCCATGGGTACCACTCAAGGAAAGTAGTCAGATGTGTAGATATGTGGGTTAGAGCTTGTATGTGGAAAGATAATGCTTATCTTTTCCATTGATGTCAAAGGGGGAGAAGAGTAATGTGAAAAATAGTATGAGGAAAATAGTAATGTGGAAGAAAAGAGTTTGAATCTAAGGGAGAGAAACTATTGATTGAGAGTTGTTTTTATGGTTTTTTTCACATCGTGTGTTCCTATTCAATGCTATGGTTGTGTTGTTGATATGTGGTTGTCATTGATGTCAACACTATTAGCATTTATGAATTGAAGGCTATATATGTTGAGGTTATTGAGAAAATTGTTGAAAAATAAGTGGCAAGTTGATAGAGCTACAATGAAGTTCATATTAGTGTCTTGCTCCATACATTGATGATTAGGTGTTGTGGACTAAAGGTTTTATTGTTGAATGTATATATTTTATCCATCAAAATTTTTAGAGATCTGCACAAATTTTTGATCGTGTTATGAACATTTGTCTTTGAATAGTTTTCCTATGGCTTTAGTTAGTGTTCCTAAGTGAAGCTGGTGTGATTCTAGTAAGTTCAATTGCTATGGATGCTTCTATGATGATTTATGATGCTCGTGGATATTTCTAGATCATGCTCTATCCTTTTTGCATGTCCGTATTGATCAGTGTGCTCATGGTTAGTGATTTTTCCTTTGCATGTTTGTTTTTTCATGTTATTGGATGACATGATGGTTGTAACATGTTGTGGATCCTTGGAGATTAAACTTTTAATGTTTGGCATGCTCGAGGATATTGTTTTAGGTCTTCATTATGTTTTGGCTGATGGTGTTTGATTTGCATTGGAAATTCATTTGTAATTTTGGGCTGACATTATATGCATGTTTTATATTTTCATGTTTTATTTTGGCAGACAGAGTTGTTGATGTAATTCCATTAAGAAAATATATAAGAGTGACTTTTTGAGTGAAGTGTAGTGTGAATAAGTTCTAGAGAAAATGCAAGTTTGTGCATAGTGTTCTAATATTCAATTGTAGAGTAGAGTGTGAAGGAGTGTTTCTATGCTTAACTGGAACTCTAATCAAGATTTTACAAAAGCTATTTTCTTAGTTCATACCCTCCAAATCTAATATGAGTCTCTATAAAACAATGTCTTCTTTGGGTAATGAACTCGAGTTCTTGTATTTGAGTAGTGAGCTTTAGGTAGTGTGCCTGAATGCATGTGCATTCCCATTATTCTTCATTATACTTTTAACAAAGTATAATATTGTGGACTGACATCCACCATGGCTTTTCCCCTAATAGTGTTTCCATGTAAAAAATATTGGTGTTCTTTGTGTTTATGATGTGTTGATTGTTTATGGTTTAATGTTCATTCATCAGATTTAAGAACTAGTTAATGAAAGTTTAATATGTTTGAAATTTTGTGACAATAGATTCACCCCCCCTAGATGTTTTTCCTTGTTTTTCCAACATAGGCCAAAATTTTAGGATAAAAACCATTTCAATCTTCATTCAAGCCTATAAAAGTTTTTAGGTGCAGACTTCTAGTTTTACAACTTTATGTTTTGATATATATGCATTTATAGATCATTTAATTCAAGTTTGCATCATATTAGGGAAATTCATTTCATCTTGCATTTCATTTTCTTTTCCAAGTTTAAACTTGGTGTTGAACCCCTCTTGTAATCTGAATTTAACCTCTAGGACTATCCCTTAGTAGACCTCTTACCTTGATTCCACTCTTGTGTTGAGATCTCTAAGGAATCCTTGAATATTAGTTGGAGAGTGATTTTGTGTCCAAAACCATAAAGCATCCATTTTAAAACTAAACAATAGGTCTAGACATTGATTTCTACATTTTAGTCAAAATAATATTCTTGGGTTTTATATCCCAATGAATAACTACCATCTCATTGTACTATTTAATTACTACAACCAATTGTTTAATTAAATTTGCATCTTGATGCTTTGCATAGGACCCATTCTTAGATGTGGAAAAGATAAAACATGGAAGAAAACTAATGGCTGTGAGTGGGAAGAGGAGTACTTCAGTGTGTTTGAATTTTTCTATTGAGGAAGACAAGGGTGGAGGGTTAGATCTTAATGGGGATGATCCAGTGTAATGATGGAAAAACTACTCCCTAACATGGCCTTGATTTACTATTGTAATATGTTTAAGTTATTCACATTAGTTATTGGTCCCTTTTAAACTAAATGAGTTTATTGGTGCCTTATTTGGGGTTATGTAAATTTTTTTAACACATGTTCACACTTTTCTAGGGCTTTATTAAATAATTAGGCTTCTTTATGCTTTAATTGGCCTTATTTTGCATCCACAAGTCTCATTTTATGCATGTTTTCAAGGATGATCCCGAGACAAATCAACATCTAATCATAATTTAGGTGTTTTTAGGTTGTGTGACCTAGGTCTAGGACTCATATGCCACCTTGGGAATGTGGGTCCCACTTGGGGTTTTGGGTCTCTATCTAGGTTTAACACCTTTCTAATCATTTTTAAAGTTGGTCTCATAATTTATGCCTAATGGGACTCATATGCCACCTTGGGAATATGATTCTCATGTGGTCCAAAATTAAAATTAATTCAAATTCTTAGCCAAATTTTATCCTTCTAGATCTAATGTCGACTTTTAGTCTTTTAATTTTTGGAATTTTTGCATAGTTAAGTATAAATACAAGTTTCTTTCACTCATTTTCACCCCAAGCATTCAAGTAATCATGCATATAAAAAATTTAGTTTCACAAGAACATTCAAGTGTTTACAATAGAATTC
The DNA here is from genome assembly GCA_007258455.2 of Sequoia sempervirens. Lineage (NCBI taxonomy): Eukaryota > Viridiplantae > Streptophyta > Pinopsida > Cupressales > Cupressaceae > Sequoia > Sequoia sempervirens. The sequence continues at coordinate 18,422 of VDFB02271267.1, forward strand.
AAGAGCATTCAATAGCATTCAAGGGAAGATTATTGATCATTTTAGAGCATTATTCAAGAACCAGGCATCATGTAAAAGTCATCATGCATCATGCTTGTTTTTGAGCTAATAATTGTTATGTATGGTTTTATGATTCAAGAAAGTGTTCAACTTAAGATCTATCCTATTCAAGCAAGACTCAAGATCTACATCCATTATAGTTATTTCATACATGTTTTCAACCTATTATTTCTATGGTTTTGTGAGTTGCAACATATTATTATTCTCATTCATCATTCTCCATTCCTATTTCATTTCATTTCATTTCAAGGTTGGATTACCAAAATGGGGTTTGAAAAAGAAAAACCCCTTTCCACTAACAAAACAAAATTTTTCCCTCTCTTTGGTGTGTGATTTGTAGGTTTAGGTTGAAGACACATTGAAGAGCAAGTTTGGAAAAATTGTCAAAGTGTTTAATGTTGTTAAAGTTGTCACCTTGCATTGGAGATACTTGGAAGACTTCTATAGGATGGAAATCAAGGTTTCAAATCTAAAAATTAATTGGAAATAAATAAAAAAAACATTAAACACAATATTTGGGTTTCAAGCTTCAAAAACCCTAACTAGACCGATACACTAGTTTTGGCATAAGAGTCCCAATTGGGGTAATTTTCTCAATTTTTGTAGTTTCAGAAACCTATTTTCCAAATTACTATTTTTACATAGAAAACCAGATTTGGGACTAAATTGCATAGTCTAATGTATGCATCCTAGTCAACATTAAAGTTAGAATTTCTAGAATTTCAAAGCTCATAATACATATTTTTTTATTATTTCATTTTGGTAAACCTAAATTTACAACATCATAATTCTGATTTGGAGTCCATTATCATCCTCAATTTTGGTTTCATTAACATTAAATTAGGATTTGCATTAGCTAATTGGAATTCTAGGGTTTCTAAATTTTTGCTTTAGTGAAAGTACACATAGCTTGCATTATTGCATCTCATATCATTGAAAATCATATAAAATTTTCATTTTCACTTAGGCTACAAATTATACAACATAAAAAGCATAAAAATATTTTAAATTTTTTTAAAATTTTCAAAAAACCCCTCATTGGGATCATACACCCCTCTGAGCAATTTAGTCCCAATGCAAACTTTGCACTACATTTTCCAAAATTTAAAGCTCCATTTCTATTCTCATGTTTGTTGTGGATACCTTTTTTTTTCAATTATGGCCATTTCATTGCACTTAGTTTATATTGCATTTGCATTCATCTTGCATTTAGCATCCCTGGCATGAGTATTTAGTGTCATCTTTCCAATACTATAGTGAGATGAAGTTTGAGACTCATTCCATCTTGAGATAGCACAATCATCGTTGACCTTGGGGTTTCTAACTCTCTTCTTGATAGTGTTGCTAATCAACCCTCCATGGCCCATGATTTATACACTACACCTCAAATCCCATAAGATGTCCTACACAAATTAGATGAAATATTCAAAAAATTACAAGCCTATATCCTTAGTGAATGTATAGACATTAGCTTGGTTCCAATTATACAAAATCTAAGGAAAGTGCTTAAAAATGGAAGTGGAAATAAAATTATCAATGGTCTTAGACACTCAATTCAGAACTATTTAAATAAGGAAAGCAATAATAATACATCTACCATGGTCAATAAGAATAATGATGATAACAATATATTATGTTCAACATGATCCTATAGATAATGATCCTATGGATCATATGGTAGGAGTGATAGATGTCATTCCTCATAAGGGTTGAAATAAAAAGCATCTTGAGATTACTTTCTCCTCACAAGTTATAATTAAGCATGGAGCCAATGGTCCTCTTTATATAGATGGCCAAATATATGAAAATCCAACTAATGGGATATTAATAGATCTCATATATGGAGACAATGTGATCACCAAGGAATTCTTACCTTTGCATGAACTCTATCAATATCTATATAATAAATTGAAAGCATGGATCAAGATGCATAATGGTTTCACTTTCCCTACAATGGGGTCAATCACTCTTCATTTGGAAATAGGATTGAAAACATTAGATATCTCATTCTCCATCATCTTGCAATCAAACCAATTTTGTGTGAAGATAGGCTATCCATGGCTTCACTCCATAAATGCCATCCCTTCTATTGTACATAAATGTTTAAAAATTACCATTGACAATGCAATTTTTAGTGTTCATGATAGTGGCTTTAACCCTTTGTCTTCCTGTGTAAAATTTTCCTTAGATTTCTTTTGGCTTGAGCTTATAGAACCTATCAAACCACAAGAAGAATTATTTTTCAAATCCTATAAAAATTTCAAGGTAAAGAAAATAGCAGAATTATCCCTTCAAAACATGGATCCACCCACCATTGATCCTAGCATCCTTGACAAATCCATGATTAAACCTAAAGAAATTATAAATAACCAAGATCAACCTAACACAGAACCTTCACCTACTTGCTATAAAAGACCAAGAGAAAGTGAAAATACCCCCGTCACACATCCTAGAATAAAAGAAGTTTACAAAGTAAAAGAGAAAGTGGTTGGAGCACCTCTAGTGGTTCCTTTTGTTCCTCCCCTTGGGGAAGAAAAGAAACCTATGGTCGATCAACCCACTCCTGCAAAATACAACTTGAAAATAGAACTAAAAGAAAAAGAGGTGATAGAGAGAATAGGCATAGATGTTGTACCCTTTCTCATCGGTTACATGAAAAAATAAAAAAGAGACAGTTAAGGTCCAAACTTGACTAAACCAATGCATGATAAGTTTAGCCACTCCTTGAAACAAAAAGATCATATAATGCGACCACAACAATATTTAAACCCTTCTTTGGACAATATAATTCAACCTCATATTGTGATTAATTTAGACAATGATGATGAGATTACTAAAATTGAATGATGAGGTGCATAATAAATTGAACACATTTTTTTCCTCTTCTATGTTTCCTATAATTTCATCTCTTACTATTGTCCCTTTGGCTAGTTGTTTGCATTTTGTATACAGTGAACATGATTGAGATGCATGTACAACCTACTTTAGCTTGAATCGCATGTGTCTTACTATTTTTTTTGCATTATTTATTTTCTTTTGTGTGATTGTATGTGTGTGGTGTGATCCCCTGATCATGTTTTGTTTGATGTATTTATCTCTCTTTGTGGCATTCCTCTATTTGTATATTCATCCTTATCTATGTCTTAATCTTTATCTTTTCCTCTTTTATCTTTGTCTTGTGTTTTCCTTTTGGGGATGATGCAAGGATTTGAGACATCCATGTCTCTTCCATGTTGACCCAAAAGCTTTTCCTTTATATTTTTCATTTTTCTTGTGTTTTCCTTTTGGGGATGATGCAAGGTGTCGAGGAATTCATGTCTCTTCCATGTTGACCCAAAAGCTTTTCCTTTATCTTTTTAATTTTTCTTGTGTTTTCCATTTGGGGATGATGCAAGGCATCAAGGCATTCACGTCTCTTCCATGTTGAGCCAAAATATTTTCCTTTATATTTTTCATTTGTCTCATGTTTTCGTTTTGGGGTGGATGCAAGTAGTCAGGGCATTCATGTCTCTTCTATGTTGACCTGAAAGGTTTTTCGTTGTTTTTTATCTTTATATGTCATTCTTCTAGTTCTATGTGTATTTTTGGGAATAATGACAATTTCAAGCTCTCTAAAAATACTGTAGCAAGAACATACTAACCCCAAATTCATAGATCCCTCACATGTTTGGATTTACATTTTTGGGGGAAACCCCTCTCTTTTATTTTGCATGATGTAGCTTTATTTGGAAACATATGACTTGGCATAGAGCTTTCTGAGTTAGCTCTCATGTTTTCTTTATTGTTAGAATTTCTTATTTTCTAATTTAAATTAATTTCTCACAACATGGTTTTTAGCAATTTCTTTAAAGTGGGGGCATACGTTGGAATTATTCTTTTACATTCCTCATGTTTCATTATGTAGTCTTCTTGCTTCATTTGATGCAATTTTTTATTTGTGGATGAAATTGGATATGATGTCCCTCAAGTGTGTGATCTCTCTTAGAATATTATATTCCTCTTAGTGGCTTGATGTGACACATTACATCACCTAAGTTGCAAATCTTTTATTATTTGACCGGTCCTCCCATGGAGACATTAGGCACAATTTTCCCTAAGCTAAGACCTTGTATGAATTGAGAAAGACACCTTTGAATGTTCCTTACTATTGCATTTTAATTTTTAGTTATATGGCCACCTTACATAATACACAGGTTTGTGTAGGATCATGATGGGCCGAAAAGTGGTGATATGTAGTGATATGATGGCTCATGTGGTTAGCAAATTCTTTTTACCCAAAATTAAAGAAACAAAAAGGATTTTTAAAGAAGATTCTAAAGTTTCTATCAATATAAATGATTCTTTTCTTTGAATTTAATAAATAATTATTACTCATTTTCTATTTGAATTAGGACTAAAGCCCTGATTGATAGGCTGATTGAAAAACATCTATAACTATCAAACAATATCAATTTTTTAAAATTTGAAACATGTGTCACATTATGTGTTTTGTATACTATAGGATTAATAAAAATAAAATTGAATTTCATGAAGTTTTGACTAAGTTAAGGTGGTTAGACATACAAGTTTCTCATATTTTTAAAAATTTCTAATAAATTTTTTATAATTAATTATTTACTTGGAAAAAATTACAAAAAAATATGTGCCAATTCGGGACATAAGTCCTCTAATTTTATCTAAAATATCATAAAAAAATTATTATCATTTTATTATGGTTAGGGTGGTTAGACAAACACCTACTTCTTATTTTTTCCCTAAAATTTAAGTACTAATGCATTGAAATTTCAAATTTTCACCAAATAGATTTAAAAAAAAAAACTAGTAGTTTAGAAACTACTTTCAATTTTCTATAGATTATATTGTTACATATTTTTAAAAAAATATAGATAACTTATTCAAAATTTTATGTCAAGTTGCCTAACTTTGATTTTTTTGAATTTTTTACCACTTAAAGGCCTTTTTTTCCATGATGATCTTGCACATACCCATGTATCTCACCTTATTGGATTACTCACCAAGAAAACAACCTAGAGTTTTGTTTCCTTAGAGTGAGCCTACATATTTTGGAAAAATAGCCTAGATCTAATCCACATTGTGATGAACAAACGGTCAAAGGTTGATCCACCCCCTTCTTTTATTTTTCTTCTCTCCTTGTCTTTGGTAGTGTACACTTGTGCCTTTATGATTCTCCTTATATCACTTTCATGTGTCTTCTTTTTTTCCTATGTTACTTTTCCATAGGATCTTGGTCCCAACGGCTTGCACAACCCTCTTGAACATCATCATCCTCTCCTACTAGCATTTCTACATTTGGACCCCTCTTGATATGTGTTGGACTACTTTGGTTTGACTTGGAAGCAAGTTCATCCTCTCACTAAAGAGGGGATAGATGTAATTGCACCATAGAAAAAATGGACCCTTGTCACTTTGATGGTCTTTTAGGATTTTCTTCATGACATTTGGTCAATTTTTCTCTGATTCAATGTTACAATGTGGCTTGAGTATTCATAGTATGTCCTTAAAATTCAAATTATGATGTCTTGTGATAGTTTTGTGAATTGTTATAAAATATTTCTACACTTCTCTAGACTCTATTTAATATAATTCACCTAAAAATCATCCTTTTATTCATCATCAAGTCATATCTAAGTGTTGTAAAGTCTTGTAATAAATATTCACACATTTCTAGGCATATTTCCCTAATTTACAACTTTCTTATTTCTTTTATGACCTCTTTATGCTCCTATAAGGCTTAATTAAGTATTTTTTTAATGTAAACCTAACACACCACATTAAATGCAAAAAAATTCTCGACACCCACTTTGAAGTTCAAGGTGTTACCCATTCACCATGGGTGGAAAATGAGTCCTCCTTGGCTCCAAATTCAAAATATTTCAAATCTTCTTTTGTTTTTTTGTTTAAAATCACCTTATGTCAACCTGTGACAAGGTATTATTAGGTTACTAAGGCATAAGAATGTATAAATAAGTTTTTTACATCCATTTTAACATCTATTCATTCAAGTATTCATGCATTCATTCAATTCGCTCAATCATCCAATCATTGAATCATTTTGCATCATTGAATCAAGCAATTGTCAAGTATTGTGGAGCAACCATTGCATTATCTTTAGATTTTTTCTACAATATCTTGGTAAGTTGATAGTATTTTCATGTTATTCATTTATCATTCACTTTCTATTCATTATTTCACTAAGATTTTAATTACCAAAGTGGGATTTGACAAAGGAAAACAACTATTTTCTAACCCTCAACCATTTTTCCCCTTTTGGATGTGTGTTTGCAGACCTATGTATGCAAATTTAACAAGCATTTATATGATTGAAGATTTTTTGACAAGTAAACTAAGTGTTTCAAGTCAAATCAATCATATTTTAGTCTTGGGGAAGGTATTTTGTCTATTTCTTATTGAATTGACTTTGGAAATCCAACAAACAGACATTTCTAGATTTGGTGTTATAGAGTTATTTCCTGATTTCTTAAAATTTTGGGAGAGAACTGATTCACCACTAGTTGTGAATGAGTCTCACCTTAAGACTAAAAATCTAGGTTTTGTCAAATTCTAGATCTCGACAATTAGAAACTTGTTTCTGACAGTTTTTCACTAGTAGTAGGACTAATTCACCACCCTAGACTAATGAGTCCCACTGTTAATTTTTAGTAATTTTAGAAAGCATTTAGACCATTTTATATTCCTCAAATATTTCCTAGGTGCACTTTAATTTAGTGTTTCTCTTTATTTTTTTCATTTTATTCATTCTTAGTTCATTGTTTACATATCAACATTGTGTTTTACAACATTGCCGAATTCTTAGGTTTTACTTTCATAATCATTTGAAAAGATCATTTAGTTGCACTTATATAATATCATTTAGCATAAATAACATCATACATTGCATTATTTGAGTGAAATTGTAAGATTTACTTGAGTAGGGTTTGACTCTCTCCTTTTAGGTGGAACATCCTAAGAGTGCAAGAGTAGTTTATAAGCCCTACCCAAAAATTAATAGTTCATTTTGGTGAGCCTGCATATAGAACACTTTACATTTTTATTTCATTTGAATCAACCTTCAATAGGATATTGCTTTTTTTTCGCAACCTAGGTTTTCCTTTCCTTGCATTAGTGAAAGAATCATTTAGATTTCATTTTTGCATCATATATCATTGAAAAAACTAAAAAACTACATTTGCATCTTGTATTAGAATTTGAAAAGCTTTAATTCAATTTTTCATCTTCTAAAAAATACAAAAAAATCTCCTAGTTGGACTCATTCACCACCTAGGGGTGAATCAATTCACCTACACTTTTCAAAATTCATTTTTTTAGGCATTTTTTGGGAATTTCTCGAATTTGTGTTATCTATTGTTACTTCTCTATTTTATTTTGCATAATTCCTATTATTTTAATTTTTCACTTTTAGATTACATTTCATTTACATTCACCAAATCCTTTGTGGTACTTTTATGAGTGTTTGGTGTTCCATTGATAATACTTTGGTAAGAGAAAGTTCTAGACTCATGGCTTCCTGCTATAGCACTTTTGTTGTGGAGCTTGAGATCTCAAGAGCTCCTACTCCTAGTATGGACCATACTACTTCTATCCCTTCACCCTTCCATCTAATGAATGTTGATACACAAAAAATTTCCATTCCACAAGACAAAGTCATTAATATTCATGACAATTTTGCACATTTAAAACAAGATGTGTCACTTGAAAACATTTCAACTATTGCTATACCTTCCATAGAAAACCTCCATTATTTTATTTAAAGTGATTAGGGGTTACAGGTCATGAAAATAAAATTGCTAAGATATATAATAAACATGATTCATCCACATCCCAATCAACAAACATAGTTTTCAGTCAAGTTGGACCTCTTGTTCCCCCTCCTTCAACTATAGCATTCATACCTACTTACACTATTCCTCAAGTTACAAAAAATATACCATAGGCTAGTTAGTTAACTCCTCCCTTTGTTCTTCCAACTAGCACTCCTAGTACCTTTGTGGAATCTAATATTCCATCTTCCACCACTTTCACTCATTTTTTGTGCATTTCACTTTTCCCACTACTACAATCACTCTATCTCCATTTTCCCTTCCACCTAATACCACTTACACTGATCCCCTTACCACCCAACCTTTTCACATAGTGCCCTCCATGCAACAACAAGATTCAACCATAAATCAAAACCAAAATGCACCTCCAACTTATTATGTTTGAGATAGTCCATTATCCATTGAAATATTGCAAACCATGATGCCATAAGGAATTGAGTTACCTAGGTTTGAGAAGTACAATGGTAAAGGAGATCCTATAAACCATGTCAAAGCCTGCACCACCCTATGCAGTGGCTTTTTTCTAGATGATAAACTATTAGCCAAAATGTTTTCTAGGACCTTAAAGGACACTACTTTAGAGTGGTTTTCCTCTCTACCCAATCATTCCATTCGTTCATTCAAAGAGATTGTGGATGCTTTTATTAGTCACTTTAAAGTTCATATGACACCTAAAAAGACAATGGCCAGCTTAATGAGGTGTAAACAAGATACAAATGAGAAGATCACTGACTTCATTTCTCATTATTAGTCCTTATATGATCAATTTGATGTCTAAGTTCTTGATTCACATATGTTAAAAATGTTTATTGAGAACTTATATTCCAATATCAAAGATAAATTAACATTGATGAACTTCCCTTCTTTCCTAATTTTATGTAAAACCTTATGTGATTATCACAGCTCAATTACTAGTTTTAATACATCATCCACTTCTAATCAAGTTGAGAAGTATGATCATACCCACCAAAACAATGCACAAAAATTTAGAAAACAAAATAAAGGCTTTTTACAATTCAACCCGCCTTCTCCACAACTAACCCAACTTGTTCAAAGTCAAGTGACAACTGTTAAAGTAGCAGTGCCCTATAATTATAGGGACCTGAAGATACAATTTACTCCTTTGCTTGATACCTTGCACAACACAATGAACCAATTGCTCCAACAAAAAAGTATCACCTTTCCTACCATTAAACCATTTGATACCACAAAACCTTTACCACCCAACTTTCAACATAATGCTTATTTCCATTTTCATCGCTAAAATGGCCATATCATCAAAAAATTTAAGCGTATAAAACTCTTAGTTCAATACCTCATTGATTCTAGTCATTTTTCTAGTTCAAGTCTATTTCACCCCGTAACCAAAATTTACAAATCTTTACCAACCCTATGTCTAAACATAATATTTCATTTGTTAAGGGTAGTGAAACTCCAAACCCTTAAGTCATGAACATTGATACAAATCATGAACAACATGATATAGCTCCAAATGTTACCCAAGATAATCTTATGGATGAACTTGTGGGTACAGTAGACATTGTCCCTTGTAAGGGCTCGACCATTAAATATCTTGGTATTACTTTTTCTCCCAAGGATATACTAAAGAAACTTCCTGATGGTCCTCTCTACATAGCTAGAAAAATCTATAATAAACCAACAAATGAGATATTAATAGATCTCACTTGTGGTGAGAATGTGCTCATAAAAGAAATTTTAGACTTACATGAGCTATATCAAGATGAATATGATAAAGAAACTACATGGATTAAAACACATAATGGTTTTTTGTGCCCTATGATTGACTCAATCATACTCCCATTACAAATAGGACCAAAAACTTTGGATGTGACATTTTCTATTATTTCACAGTTAGACCATTTTTTTTTATGGTTGGCTCATCCTTGTCTCTGCTCGATGAAAGAGGTCCCCTCATTTGTTCATAAATGTTTAAATTTTCCACATAACAATGAACTATTTATGGTACATCATAGTGGTTTCAATCCATTATCCTCCAACGGTAATTTTTTGCGAGAAGCATTTTGGCCTAATCCTATGGAACCTATTACCCCTCATAAGGACTTCTTTTTCATAGCCTATAAAAATTTCAAGCCCAAACGTATAGCCGAATTGTCTCTTCAGAACATGTCAACATACGTTTCCACTCTTCCTATTCTAGATGAAACCATGCTTCAACTTGAGTCTGAAATTGAACAACCAAAATAACCTAGTGAGAAACTTCCTATGGATACTTCTCCTCCCTCGTTTAAAATACCAAGAGAAGATGACCCCAACCCTTTCATGCTTCCTCACCTCAAATAAGTGTATAAAGATAAAGAGAAGATGATTGTTCCTTCTTCTTTGGTTCCTTTCGTTATTCCCCCTAGGAAGAAAAGGAACCTATGATAGATCAATCCACTCTTACACCTCAAAAAATTAAAAATAGCATTAAAAGAAACTATGGTGCTAGGGAGCATAGATGTTGTCATTGTCTCCTTGCTAGACAATTTCAAATGGAAGAAAAAAAAGAAAACCAACCCCTGTCTTTGACAAAAATAATACCTAAAAGCCCTCTTTAACCACCCCAAGTTAGTCCATCACCACCCTCACAATAAAACAATCGAATAAAACAACTTCCAATGTTGATACATCCTTCCTTGGAGATTACCCTTTGTCCTCCCCTTGTAATAAGTTTAGACGATTGATGATGATGAGGAGATTGCTAAAATAAATGAAGAGGTGAATTGTAATTTGAATTCGTTATTTTCCTCTTCTATGAGCTTAGATGATAAATATTTCATACCAAGTGCACAACTTGGTGATTCTCCTAGTTTGGCACTTAAAATTCCTCCATTGGATAGTCAACCACCCTTGTAATATGATGACCATGATTGGGTGGTGGATGAACTATTAGATGGTTTATCTGTGAATGCCATGATAGCCTTTTTACTTATTTCTTTATTTTATTTTTATTTCTTGTGTGTATTGTGTTCCCATATAATGTTTTTTTAATGCTATCTCTCTCTCTTTGTACACTTCTTCTATTCATGCCTCTATTCTTCTATATGACATACATTTTTTTTTTCCTTTTCTTTTCATTTTGTGTTTCCCTTT
>VDFB02271268.1:0-53440 GCA_007258455.2 Sequoia sempervirens
TAATCCATCTGACGCACACAAAGAGAAAAAGCATATTAATAACGCATAATGGATGAGAGCCTATCATCTTGAGAACAGCTTAAACAACGGACTAATCCATCTCATATGCACAAAGAACAACCCATGATAAGAATGCCCAATACAAAAACTATATCGATTTTCAGAACCTAACCAACTGATACATTAGGCCCTATGTATGGGCTCCTTAGTTTAGTTTCAGTTTCAATTTTCTAGCCTTATTAATTAGGAAAAAAGTTTATAGCCTTATTAATTATATATTTGCCAGCCATAATAATTATACCTTCTTCCAGACCCAAAAATAGTGAATTTATCATTGCATATTGGTATTGGGTAGTATAACATAACTGCATACGTTCAAATTTTTACATGATTATAGCTTTTCATTGATCTTTATGAATATCATGGATTGGCGGGTCTTGTAGAAATTTAACACGTTTAACTTTCATGGTTAGCTGAATTTCATGGGGTTGAATATAGCTATATTACTTTCTTGTTGCAGGAGTATCGCCTGGGGAAGGAACAGGAGCAACCATGTCCGATGATGAAGATGACCAGGCAGACAGTGAGGCTAATCTATTTGATTTAGCTTTAGATGGACAAGATGGAATAGGGCCATTTGGGCCATTGATTCCCACAGAGAACGAGCGTTCTTTGATGGAGAGAGTGAGGTTGGAGCTCAAGCATGAATTGAAGCAGGTCAGTTCTTATCACCTTTACTGCTGGCTAGTTGGTATGAATGTGCATGTTGATAAAGCTCTTTGCCATATACAGACTGACATATAAGACTTCACTAATATAATGATGATAAATTGAACTAGAGCATTAGCTTTTATGTTTCTCAGTAAAAATAGAACTGAATGAAGCATGGAGTAGCTGTGCGAGGGAAAAAGGAATACTATAAATTGTATTAAAATGTCACTTGGTTCTGATAGCCGTTACCAGACCTAAACTATAAGAATTAGATGGTGCATTTGACATGGAGACCATATGTGATCTTCTTTATTAACAAAGCCATAGACATTGTGACATGTCTAGACAATGGACTCCTCCATATCTTTCCATCCCTTTGTTCCTCACTTTGAATATTTTATTCTGCAGGTTTCGTTAGGCTCTCACAAAAGTTACAATATGGAGTTCTAGTGTATGCATTTTTTGATAAAGGAAAAAGTCAAGGCGGGCTGATTACATTTTCTACCTATTATTTTGGGGGCTCGTCTCGCATTTTTTCCTATTTTATAAAGTATGAAATCTTGGATGATGGATAAATTTCTTATAAATTGTGGAGATGAGAAACAAGCACAATGAACAATGTTCAATATTGTATTTAGACAACCCAAATTACAATGAGTACAAAGCCTTGCATATATATAGACAAGGAAGAGGCAATCCACCTATGATGTGGATTGACAAGTGCCCCATGAAGTGGCACAAATGAGCAAACAAGTGTCCTATAGGTGTCAACCTTAGGATCACTAAGAATATGCAAACCAACAACCTATTTGATCAAGTCATCAAACTCAATGCCAAGTGTTGAGACCTTTGAGGTGAGATAGAAAGTCTTCCAACCTCAAAAAGGTAGCACATGAGATTTACCAAATAACTTGGTAACCTCTAGAGGCTCAAAGGTTGCACATTCAGTTAGACAAGATGTTGTCTAACCTCATCAACCTAAGTACACTTAAATATAGTGAATAGATAAATTATTCACTCTATCAAATGGAATAAAGTTGGCTTCCTCATAGTAATAATATGTTTATACATTTTAATAAGATGTTTGGAAAACTAATAACTCCACTTGTGCATATTGTACCAAATATTTAATGACATGATAGATATTTATATCCTCTATTTTGACATGAAATATAGGGTTCTTCATCATTACTATAGTGACATTGTTAGTATAATGGTAGTTAGATACTCTTGTGACATCTATTGATCCCATAAGATACTTTTCAATCTTAATTATTTAACAACTTGCTACTTTTTTCTAGATTTTGTAGAAGATTAGGACATAATTACTCCAAGTTACAACTTCACATCCAAGAGATAAACTAAAACCAAAGTTGATTTTTCATCATTTAGCATCCTAGACTAGTTTTAGAGTTTGTATAGGCAACTAACTAAAGATTAATAGTAGAATAATATTTTATGTCAAATGTTTTGGTAACACTAACATGTTGTAGAATCCTTTTTCTATTCACCAATGGACTTGATGCGAATCTTGTATAAAATGAGAGACTAAATTCATTTCACAAATTATGTTTGACTGAGTAGCAATGAAATATATTAGGATTCTAGGTAAATTGTTATGTGATTTAGTATCCAACTTAAATGAACTAACATCTTCCTTGATCAAAATTTTCATCAAGAGATAATGGAGTTTGAACCACTTAAAAAAATCATTTCAAATATCTTCAATAAATTTGTTACATACTTGGTTTGTAAAATGAGCATACCCTTTTATTATTATTGCACTTTCATACCAATAAAATAATGTATTTATCACAATTTTCTCATCTCAAACTCTTGAGTCATTTCCTCTTTTTTTTTTTCATTAGATCTTTACAATTCCTTGTATAAATAAGATAATTAACATAAAGACACATAATAAGAATCTCATCAACCACATGTTTGACATACAAAATGATCTCCAATATACCTTTGGTAAATCCATTCTTTTGAAACATTTATCAATCTTCATGTACCAAGGACAAAGATCCTATGTTAGTCCATACAAGTATTTTTTTCGCTTGCAAAGAAAGTTGTTCTTTGCCTTGAAATTTATAGCCTTGTGATTTTTCCCAATAAAATTCTTTAATGAGGAAGGTTGATTGTATATCCATTTGAAAAATATTCCACTTAGTATGAGTAACCAATACAAATAAAATCCTAGTAGTTTCACATCTTACCATTGGTGTGAATATATTTGAATAATCTACTCCATATATTTGAGTAATTCTCTTGAAAATTATTCTAGCTTTATGCCATTCTACATAACCATCTCCGTGGTATTTTTTAAAAATCTACTATTTGCTTACCAAGTTGTAATAAAGCCCATGTCTCATTTTTATGAATTTATTTATTTTTTCTTCCATACTTTCTATTATTACTTCTTTGGGTATTGTTGGTTCACTTTTTTTTTATTAAGATAAAATAAATAACTTGAGTTAAATTGAAAATTATGTGATAAATTTCAATAAATTTAACTTTCCTTGGAGGATGAACTTGAATATGATCTCAAAATAAGGCTTGATGAAGAAGCGTTTGATGGTGAAATTTAACTACCACTATTAGAATTGTTCCACCACTTGAACATGATTTGTTATTAGAGCATATATGAGAGGATGAATAATGTTATCGTTAACTTCTTCAACTATTGGTCTTACTATTTTTATATTTTCATTATTATTCTTCATTGAAGATCACATCCTAGTTATTAATGCAGTGCTTGGTTACTAGATTATAAAATTGATAGCATTTAGTCTCTTTCAAATTTCCCACAAATACACTAGCATCTAGAAACCAACTTCTTTGATATTTCATCAAGAACATTTAAATATGTTGAACATTTACATATACCACACACCCATAAAACTTAAAAATGGGTTATGATTTGTTTTTTTGAAAAATCCAAACTTCCTTTAAAGTATAGTACTTCTCTCTCTCTAACTTAGTGGGATTATGATTTAAAATGTAAATTGATGTGGCTACTAATTCTACCCAATAATAGTTGGGAAGATTCTTTCCTTTCAACATTCTTTGTGTCATCTCAATAATGGTATGGGTTTTCCTTTTAGCCACAACATTTTACTGGAATGTGTAAGTAGTGGTAAATTGTATTTTAATAGTATAATTATTACAAAAAAAAAATAGAATTCTTTATAAATGAATTATTCTTCTCTATTTTTTTGAATTACTTTGAGATAGTGTCCACTTTGTTTTTAGACCATTGTCTTGAAGTTTGAGAAAAAAATAAAAGATTCTAATTTCTAATTAAAAATTAAATATAAGAACATAATGAAAAATTATCAACATTTTTTTTAATTTCTTACTAAAATATGGTGTTTGAATGGGAACATAAATATTTGCATAAATAAGATCAAGTGGAGCTTTCTGAAACCCATATCTTGGTGTTGTTTCGAGTATGTAACCAAAACAAACTTCTTTTGATTAATTATTGTTGGAATCTTTTCATCAATTGATTCTTGTAAAGAAATTCTAGGCCTTAGTATTTTTTTATGCCCATAGCCTTTATGGCATAACCTTGAATCATCTATTATTTCTTTTATGCACTGGGTGGTTCTAGCTTTAGCAAAATATTTAATTTATGTCATTGCCACCTTTCCTACAATATAAGTATTAGAAACTAGGAAGATCTAGAAGATAAGAAACAAGCACATGAACAATGCATAAAATTGTATTTAGCTTAGTTTTGACAATGAGCTCAAACCCTCATTATAAAGAATGAGGATGAGGAAATACATGCCACAAGATTAGGCAATCACATGCCATGGATTGAGAAGAGGATTGAATGAGGATGAGCAAACACATGCCATGGATTGAGGAGATGACTCATCATCTTGCAGTGGTGCTTGCTTCTTATTTGCTTAAGGGGGGTGTTAGTGTATTCTATTCTAGTTAGGCTAACTTAAAGCCTAGTTAGGTGTTGGAGTTGACCCTTGACTCATTTCCCATGAGGTTTCAAGGATGTTGAGGTATCTTGAGAGGTATCCAATCCCTCTCGACACCTCTCCCTTGCATTGAGGTTTCAAGGATGTTAGTGTACATTCTAATACAATATAGGTATTAGAAACTAGGAAGATCTAGAAGATGAGAAACAAGCACATGAACAATGCATAAAATTGTATTTAGCTTAGTTTTGACAATGAGCTCAAACCCTCATTATAAAGAATGAGGATGAGCAAATACATGCCACAAGATTAGGCAATCACATGCCATGGATTGAGGAGAGGACTCATCATCCTATAGTGGTGGTGAGTTGCTCTCCTCAATGCAAGAAAGAGGTGTCGAGAGGGATTGGATACCTCTCAAGATACCTCAACATCCTTGAAACCTCATGGGAAATGAGTCAAGGGTCAACTCCAACACCTAAATAGGATTTAAGTTAGCCTAACTAGAGTAGAATACACTAACCCCCCCCTTAAACATAGCTTAGGTGGGTATCAAGCAGTGGGTTCCGACTACTAGCCATGTTAGGTACCCATGAACAAAATTTTCTCATAAGGTGAAGTAAAGGAGAAAACCCATGTGGAAAAAAAAAACTCCTCTCTAGAAAGAGAAACAAAATGCATGAAAAGGAAAATAAGTGAAGAAGAAGGACATGTATCATGACCCCCCTAGGACAACTTTTGTCACATGTGTACAATAAATTTCCCCACAATAGGAGATACAAAGAGAGACTTGGAAGCCCCCTATCAGATATGTTGTAGTGCATGTAGATGCTCAATGAAGTATATTGAAGAGAATCCATGAACATTAAACCACATTTCTGCCATTAGGAAGAAGGCGAACTACAAAAGTGTGCAAATAATCTTCCCATTCCTGATAGGAAGATACAAAAAGAAGTATAAAGGTCTCTAAATTATGCACAAGATCTGAAGACATAGATGATGCCCATAATGTCTTCGTAGAATGCTCAATGATCTCCAAGCCAAAGATGATGTGTGACAAAGATTCGGGAATAGGGACCACAGGGATCATAGATGTATGGTGATAACGGGAACCATAAGAATCTGATACTGTCACTATAGAAGCTGAAGTAGGAAAGGCATGAGCAAGAATATCTGAAGAAGACAAGGCTGATGCAACTTCAATGAAGCTTGACATTGAAAAGAAGATGAATTTCCTCAATAGTGTCATCCAAATCAACAAGATGGGATTCTATGAAAAGACACTAAATGTCGGGTAGATATACATCCCAAAATGGTGGATCTGGAAAGACGATAGTAGTAGGCTGTTTTGTAATCTCACAAAGTAGTGAAAAGATAGTGTGAGAGAAATGAGGAAAAAATTGATCCTCATGTTGAGTGCTCCCACAATATGTACACTTGACTATGCAACATGTAGACATGGTCTAAATGTGCAAAAGATCAAACGCAAAAATCCCCCTCGAAACTGTTGAAAGAGAGACCCCCCCAGATTTTGGTACTTTATAACTTAGTACATTTTACAAAATAAATTTGACCAATACATGGAGAATGAAAAACCATTCACTTTTGCAAAAAAATGGTACTCAATTTCGAACTATCGAGCAAAAGTTATTAAACAGTTAATTTCCTGCAAAAATGGCCTATTTTAATTAACTGCACTTGAAAAGCAAAAAATAAACCTATCAGAAAGATGATTAGAATGTGTAACTTTATATATTAGCTTTATATGTTAACATTAGATGCTAACTTTATATGCTAACTTTATATGTTACATTTAATAGTAACTATGAAAGTCACGTAATCTAGCTCCACATACAATTTTTCCCAAAATAGTAAATACCCCTTACAAATATGACCACAACAAATGAGCATAAAACTCAGTGTGTTCCTGGTCAACAATTAGGAGGAGAAAGTCGCAACAACATTCCAAATGAGTTGCACTTTCAAAAAGGCGCCTCTATCCACCTTCAAAATTGTGGCTTCTGAGAAGAAAATCGGAACTCCAATCGTACCTTACACGGACTCTGCACAGAGACGAGCATCCAAAGAGAGGTTTCCCATATTTCAACAAAAGAAATTGTGAACCCTGCAACAGATATTCACGCCTATTCACACACAAAGATCATGAATGTCAGGTCAATCGAATACTTCTTTAGGTGAATCACAGATCTCAGCTAATTCACGCCTGGTATGGCATGCAAAAAAAATGTAGGAAAACAACTTGGAGTGGATTTGAATTGAGCGAGCCTTCACACCAAAGAGTCCACCAAAAATTCCACCGATGGTAAGAGTCTTTGCACTAACACAGGTGGTATTCAAATAGCGCCTCTGTGAGGCACAACGCCTCTCAGTGGCGTCCAAACGCCTATGACTAGCATCCAAAAGAAGTTCGCTTGCATAATGCAAATCATTCCACTATTTTTCCTATCTTGTTGCACGTCGACCTGCAAATTTAGCCAGAATTCGTCAATTCAAGCCGTTGAATGGTCGCATGAGCTCTCAGGATTGACAACAGAAATGTGGCACCTCAAACTCTTCATGCAAATTGATAACACCCAGTAATGGAGATCAAACTAAATACAACAAATTGGTTCACTTATTGACCTGAAACTATCTCTTCCTATGCTCTGATATAATATTAGAAATTAGGAAGATCTAGAAGATAAGAAACAAGCACGCATAAAATTGTATTTAGCTTAGTTTTGACAATGAGCTCAAACCCTCATTATAAAGAATGAGGATGAACAAATCCATGCCACAAGATTAGGCAATCACATGCTATGGATTGAGGAGAGGACTGAATGAGGATGAGCAAACGCATGCCATGGATTGAGGAGATGACTCCTCATCTTGTGGTGGTGGCGAGTTGCTCTCCTCAATGCAAGGGAGAGGTGTCAAGAGGGATTGAACACCTCTCAAGATACCTCAACATCCTTGGCACCTCATGGGAAATGAGTCAATGGTCAACTCCAACACCTAACTAGGCTTTAAGTTAGCCTAACTAGAGTAGAATACACTAACAATAGGACTAATTATATATTTCATTTTTTTGTAGTAGTTATATTAAAAGAAAACCTTATTGTCATCTAATACTCATAATATATTGTATCTTGATTCTATTTGATGAGAATCATGAATATATGTTGTTTTACCTTGCTAGATTTTTACAACAACTGTATCGTTTCCTACAGCAGTAACTTCTTTGTCATTCTTCAATTTCACTTAACTTTTCATTATTTCATCTAGATTGAAAAATATATTATGAAACCTATTCATGTAAGTAGAGAAACCACTATCCAAAAACCACATATCTATAAGAGATTTTTTGGTAAGGTATATGAGAAGAATGTTGATTATTAAAAAAAATCAAATTTTATGTGTAGTTGTCTATTGAATTATTTAAATAAACTTTCTCTTTTCTACTCTAAGACTCAATGATCATAACATTGTCAATACCAACATTAATGTTTGTACTATCCTTACTAAAGATTCTTCCTCATGTCCTCTTCCTCTACCACATCCTCTACTAGTAGAAGGCTCCTTGTGAGTTTTTTTTTGTTGATTTAAAGAGGGTGGAGTTTTCTCTTGACTTGTATCTTCAATATTCATTGTAGATTAAAAAACTTACACCAATGTTTCTATAGAATGTTGTGCACACTTCTCAATGTGTGATTATAATGATCCTACAAACTCCACTATGCTCAATTGAGATAAATATTTTCTTTCTTCAATGACTATAACCACTAGATTGTAACTTAAAATAAGATATATCAATAAATTCTCTTGTATTTTATGTGCAATAATGACCCCCCCTTGGAAACCAAGATGATCAACAATCTTTTGAGTTCTTGTAAAATCTCTTGAACATAGTCAAATTATTTCATTCTTAAATTTTCAAACACTATTCTATGGGTTTAAAGACAAAAGAATCTTACCTTATTAGATCCTTGATAAAAAAATTTAAAGCTATCTTAAATATCCTTCAATTTTCTCATATTGGAGAGTTAGTTAAATATTGAAACTTTATTGTAGATTATATTACAAATAATGCCTTGTCCTTTCTCTTATTTTCTTTTAATATTTTATGGGCTATCATAAAATTGAATTCTCGTTAATTTATAGGCTCAACATATCCTTATTCTACTAATTCCTAGGATCTTTAGATGATAACAAGGAATTCATTTTAATGCTCTCATATTTAGATTTTTTTCCTTTTGAATTGAGGAATTTGGAAAGATGTTCTTTGCCATTATTCTTTAAAAAAAATGTAGGATATAAATATTATTTACATTTATCTACTCAAAGTTCTTTACAACATGACTAATAATTTTGGAACCACAATTTTGATATCAAATGTAGGAAAAATAAAAAAATTTCTAGACACTTATGTTATAAAAATATAATGAAGAAAATAATAAATATAGTTTACCAATTAAAAAGAAATATAAAATAAATAACCTCCATAATAGATACAAAACATCTTAAATTTCTTCCCTATGTATAGATTAGGGGAATTTATAGCAAGATTCCTATTTTTACAACAAAGACTTGTCCTTTTTCTAAGAATTATAGAAGTGAAAGTAGAACATGCAACATGTTTAATCAAGGAGTAAACTATTGGAAATTAAGAAGAAAACATTATAAATTAAGAAGAAAGCAAGGGTATGTACAATGGTTGGTTGATTTTAAAAAATAAAAATAAAATTGTTCTATTTAATTTTATAATTAACATCAATTTTTATGATGAAATCAAATTTTGAGTCAATAATCATTATTTAGTATGATTAGAATTTTAATGTTATACCCAACATATATTAGGGATGGGGAAAAGACTCAAAATGTTTAAGATGAGAATAACAAAAAAAAAAACATCAAATTAAATTTATAAGTTCAATTTATATATTGTAAATACGATATATCTTATAAATAAAAAATAAATTTATGACACATCTTGACATTCCCTAAATATTTATCCCTAAAGATGTCCCTTTATTATTTTTATGATTAACATCTATTATAATTATTAAAAAATAGAAAAAGCATTTATTAATTAAATATAAACATCGCCATCCCATACTTCAAATATTTTTTTATGATGATTGTCAATGTTAAGAGATAACTTTTGGTATTATAAGAGTGAAGTATTGTAATACTAAATCTACCAAATGCTTTCTACAAATCACAATTAAAATATTCATTTATTTGTATCTTTTATACAATCTTAATAACATCTTTAAATTGATCAAAACTCCCTCATAAAATTATACTTTGTTATCAAGCTAAAATTTACACACAATATAAATACAATCTCATTTTTAATTAATCAAATATTAGAAATACATTTTGTAATTGAATTGGAAAGTTTTTTTCTCCTATAATTAATCAAATGCAAGATTTTTACTAAACTCATAATCACTTATCATCACCACCATTTTTAATTTTAATTAAATCATTAATGAAGATAAAAAATTTAAATACTTTACTTATAAATTATTATAAAATTTAGTGGAAGATACAACCTAAATATTAAATAATAAAACTAATGTAAAAAAAATATGGTTATATGAAATCCATTGAATATATATTTATATTTTAAAACTTTAAATTATTGATTAATTCTATTGCTTTTGCTCCCTAAAGTTTAAAACTAAATGAAATATTAAATTAAATTTTTATCCTTTTGTAAGAATTTTTGAAAAACACATAAAAGAACATGTCTAATATAATATTGTATCTTTCAATTTTCAAATAATGTTAGGTCTTTATCATTCTCCATAAACAAACTGAAATAAAGTTCTTTAACTAAATCTTATTATGCAAGAAGAATAGAAGAATATAAGTGGTTGGACAATTTGATTTGGGTCATTTGATTAGATATGTTATTTTGGATTTAGGCTCAAATTTTCAAATAAAATAGAGATGGTAAATGGTCTCTTCCTCTCTTTTTTTTAATTAACTTTCATGGTTCTTCTTGTGGCACCACGTGTAATGTGGGGATTGGTGGAGTTGGATGGGATAGTATTGGATTGGTTTATTTCTTTTTTTATACTACTAAAATATTTGATACTAACAACCAGATGGAGGCTTGGGCTCTTTGTGGTTTTTGAGAAAACTTTTAAGTAGGGTTGGAAGAATATAATTGGTGAGATGGATTTTATGATTTTGTTCTTCCTTCTAAATGATGGAAGGTCTCAAGAGTATTTTTGGAGGTTGGCTGGCTTCTTATGTTGACTAAATTCTTCTTTGCAAAATTTTGAGTCTATATCTTTTGTTCATATCCCTAGAGAGTGAAATGTTGTTGTGGATTATTTGCTCAAATGGGCCTCTACTGTTAATTGCACTTAAAAGGTTACAGATTGGGCATCCTCTTCCTCTACTCAATTTTTTGTAGTTTCTTTAGCTCTTTCAGCTCCTTAACTCCTTCATAATTATTTGATTTGATTTGACTAGTTTTTTTTCTTAGAATATTTATTTTATAGATTTAATGGTCTCTTCTAGATCATGAAGGTGGTGAATTTGGAATAATTTTTTTTTTGGCCCAACTGTAACTTCTTTCTTTTGCTTTTATGTCAGAATAAATGTCTTAGGATAACTTCAAAAAAAGTGGATTTCATGGACCCTCTAAGTGTGTCCTTTGTGGAATCCATGAGGAAGATGCTTCTCATATTTTCTTTCAATGACCCTATTTTGTGAGTATTTGGGAGCAGTGGTGGTATTGCTGGAATCAACCCTTTATTCATGCTACCTCCTTATCAAAATTTTGGGAGATAGTTTGGGGCATCCTCATGATTTTGCTTCTTTTTTTTGCTAGTTGCCTAGGATATTGGCCCTTTATTTCTCCCTTTGCAAATTTGGTTGGAGAGGAATCATCATATTTTCCAAGGATATCAAAGCCTCATTGAGTATATTTGGCACACTATCTTACTTTCTCTGATCTTTTGATTGTGAAGAAGTTAGAGCTGGGCTCTTTGAATGGCTTAGCCTCTTCTAGTTTTCAAGTTAGACCTTCTTTTGAAGTTAATAGATCTGACAAATGGTGTCTTCCCCCTATGGGTGTATTCAAAATAATTACTAATAGTTCTTTTAGGGGTAATCCTGGTCTTGCATGAATTGGTAGTCTTGGACGTGATAGTGTTGTTTTAGATCTATTTTCTTCTCTATTGCTATTGGGTTTGGTACTAATAATCAGATGGAAGCTCATGCTCTTCTTGTTGCTTTAGAGCAAGCTTGTGATTTGGGCTGGAACATTGTTATTTGTGAGATGGATTCTATGATTTTAGTTTCTCTTTTGAATAAGGAAACTTTTGATGGCTTTTCTTGGCAATTGGTATTCATGGTGGTTCAGATTTGAAATCTTTCTGTTCACTTTCATTCTATTTCCTTTGTTCACATTCCTTAGGAATGGAATGTTGCTACTGATTGTCTAGCTAAATGGGCTTTTGCTGCTCATCGAAGATGGAATGCTTCTGCCTAGGGTTCATTATCCCCTGAACAAGCTATTCATTTTCTTCATCTTCTTCAAAATGATAACCTATGATCATGGTTTATTCATCCTAAGCTTTACTGGTTTGCTTGGTTCTTGGTGGTGGTGTATTGGTGGAAACCCACTTTGATTTTTCCTAATCTTATTTTCCATGGCCCCTATTGTTGTTTGGAAATCTCTCTGTATTGTTCTAAGACTAATTGATTAATATATTTTTATCCTTTTTGCTAAAAAAAAAATTGTGATAAAACTCCTTAAATTTTTTCCTTTTAGACTTTATTTACAACTATTACTGCTTGTTTTTTTTTATATAATTTTCTATACTTACTTAATATATTTATCTTTTTAAAAAGTAAATAACTTAACGAACATCTCTAATAACAAGAATACTAATCCAACACCCAAAAAAAACCTTAATCTGTGTACTTGAATTATTTTATCTTTATTATTAAGTTGTTCGTGGCATGTGTCTATCATACTATTCAAATTTACAAAGTAGTCTGCTCTGCTCCGCTCTACTTTAAGTATATAGAGAAGAAGATACTGAGTATATGGAGATTGGTTTTGAAGGGATATAGATCAAGAATTGAAGACATAAGAGAGGAGATTCTTAGAAAGCGCAGAGCAGGCAAATTACCTGGTGATACAACTACGGTGCTCAAGACATGGTGGCAAGCTCATTCAAAATGGCCTTATCCAACGGTAAAACTAAGCAGCCACATTATTTTTTAATTCTATACTGTTTAAAGGTTATGTTTGGATCCAAATCTTTGATAGTGAGCGTATGAATTCTTGTTCAGGAAGACGAGAAGTCAAGGTTGGTACAGGAAACAGGACTTCAGCTTAAGCAAATCAATAACTGGTTCATCAATCAAAGAAAGCGCAATTGGCACAGCAATCCTTCTTCTTCTACAGCTTCAAACTCCAAGCGCAAGAGGTATATATACATATGCAAGGAAAACTTGAATCGAAGATTATGATGATACTGGCTAGTAAAATAACAACAGTAATAAATAATCATGGAGTATAATTATCTTATTTTTATTTTGTAAAAATTTACATTTTAATCATTAAATTATTTAATAATACAGAATTGTTTTTTAATCATCCCATTTTTACTATAAAGAAGTAATAAATTAACAATATATCCATTCTTTAAACTCTTCCAAAATGAAAATGAAAATATAACAATATATCATTTAATAAGATTGTTTTTGGTTTCGTTCTGTGTGTTTTTTGCATCTATGTTTCAGATCACATTCAGAATGGACTTTCCTCTTCCTGATGACGAATCACTAAATATGATCAAAACATCTATAAAAACAAAACACATGCAACGAATCCAAAAGCAATCTTATTATCTCAACATGTACTATAGAAAATTAATACCAAACATATAACTCTTCCTTCAAAAATAACATAATCATTTTAGCTTCAAATGTTATTGTTGTAATGTACCATGTTGCACATAAATGTGTGGTAGTTTCTTGTATATGGATATGGCACAGAGCAAGCTGTAGTTAGTTGTATATAGTCTATTATATATATGGGAATTCTCACCGTTACAAGTATTCTTCAATTCATTTAAACAAATTTATAACATTTGAGTAGTTACTAAAAGCAAGAACACTGACTATTTTTTTGTCCCCACAATATGTATTGCAGGTAATGGCCTTATTGAAGTTTTAAAATACATAGATATTACACATCCTCCCCAGAGAAATAGAGGAAGAATCTGGTAAAATTGTAATAATGTCATTGTACAAATCCTAGTTCAAGCTTGCCTAAGAAATCTTAGGTTTATACCACAAAACTTTGCTTAAAAGAGTTTGATCTGGAATGATCAAATCCGCTGTATATGGTTAGTTCAGTTGAGAGATCTTCTCGAATAATGGAAAAGAAAAGCACAGGTCTCCCAGAGCACCCAGAGGAAGTTACAGAGTAACATCGAGTATAACGTGTATATATAATACATAATATATAAGATCCATAGCCGGAGCAAAAAAATTGTTATATGCGTTAATATGGCTTGATTATATTTCGTTGCATCTAAGCACTATTTTATGTCATAGTATGTGCATCACAGCTTCTCTTTTAACCCTATGCCATATGTATTTGGAGGATTTAGTGAACATCTGCTAGCTCATATAGGAGATAATTTAGAGCCTTTTTAATGATTTGCAAACGATGTTGAATGTACACAATTTTATCCTCTGCAATGCCGGCGAGGTAATTGTTTCAGCTGCTTTCTATTAGATATATTGGTTAGCAAGTGTTTTTTTCAGCTCATAAGGATCTCTACTACTGTAGTTGCTTTGTTTTATAAAGGTTCATGTTTGTATTTTTTATTTTATTTTCATATGTATATAAGTGCTAACATATTTCTAGTGTATTTCTGAAGTTTCCTTTTATTAAAGGAAACATCTAATATCTTCTAATATAATTTATTGAATATATATATATATATATATATATATATATATATATATATATATATATATATATATATATATATATACACACAATATTAAAGGCCTTAGATTAGTTGTATTCATTAAATATTTTATATAGGTTTTTAGAAAATTTAAGTGATTTAAATTATTCAGGTGATATTTTGGAGAGAGTGGATAATAAACTTAGTTCCAACACTTCCACTTAAGATTTGATTTTTGATTAATCATATAAATAAACTCACTCTCATCCATTCAAAGTCTTTTTCAAACAAGACTTTGACGAAAACATCTATAAATTGTTCTTTTAATCTTTGAAACCCAAGCTAAATTTCCCCATATGAGTTATGTTATGAAGTGATATCTCTTATCAATGTGCTCACTCCTTTTATAAAACACATTATTCATGAAAAAACTTTAAGTAATTGTTGGCACACAAGATTTTATTTCTCCTCATTCTTCCTATAAATTAGATAACACTCTTCTCATCCATACTATTTGACATGTTGTCGATCTGTAGTTACCACATATTCTACTTTTGTTATAAAGCCCATGGCACTATACAAGAACTAAGATGGAAAGTATAACCAAATGTGCCTTTTTTTTTGTCATCACCACTTCCTCTCCAATCACTATTAGTGTAACCAACTAAACTAAACATATAAAATACCATATCTTTTGTGCCACTAACATATCTCAAAATTTTGTTTCTAGTTTGCGCTTGTTTCATTTGGAGTCTCCATGAACATTGAAATCAAAATTACTACATACATAATGTCAGGCCTAGTAGCCATCAAATACATTGAACTACATAGCAATCTCTTATACATGTTGAGTCCACATTGTTGATGTTGTCATCTTTGATCAATTCCACACATGTGAGAATATGTGTTGATACAAGAAAATGCATATTTTATCATTATGTTTATTTTGTGTTACTTTATAGATCTCCTTTAAGATTATCATCTTTTAAGGAATGGTGTTAAAGAAGATGAAGCAAGACTACTTGAAACATTATAAAGTTGGTACTAGCAACATGAGGCTAATTTGAAATACTTCCACTTGATTCTTTCATTTCAAGTTTTTATTGCTAATGTGTTTCCATTCCAGTTCCATTCTTTTTCTTCATCAAGTATTACATTTATGCTTATTATAACTTATTTTATAGTTATATTATATAACTTATATTCTTTTGATTTCTTGTTGTAACCAACAAAGATACATTTCTCTCCTTTATCATCTAGTTTTATCCTCTTCTCATTAGGCACATGTGCATAAACAATGCACCCAAAAAATCTCATGTGTGAAACACTATGTTTCTTCTTACTCTATTATTCACATGGAATCTTATCTTTTAAGCTTTTAATAGGATAATAGTTCAATACATATGCTAAGCATGCTACTGCTTTAGCACAAAAATCATGTGGTAAATGCTTTGCCATTAACATGCTTCCAACCATTTCTATGTTTTTTCTATTCTTTCTTTTAACATCATTTTTCTATGGTGCATAACTTGTACTAAACTACTTGATTCCATTAATTGTTTACAAAAAAAATAGAAGTTCATAAAACAAATATTGACCACCTCTTTCTATTCTCAATTTAAAAATAAAATAAAATTCCAACTTTATTTTTCAACCAAATCTTTAGACTACTACAATATCTCAAAATATTTTCATTTTAATTTCTTTTTTTTTATAGTTAAATAGCTGCTTTATGGGGCAACACCTTATATTTATCAAAACCAAAATTTGTACACTCGTTTGAAAGGTTCTGGCCATCAACCCTAGACCATCCCTATACAAACATTCTTTTAACATCTTCTTATATCCCCACCCTTAATTGATGATCCAAAAAATTACTCTTCAAGTTTGGCCAGACTAGCCTCAAACTAACTACAGACATATACTATAGACCCATACTACCAAACCCATTTCAAAAATTTTGATTAGAGAGCAAAAACAAAATGGAGACTTCACTAGCTACCAATGGTTTCATTCAACATTATCACTGGTTGCTTGCATTTTCCTGACCTTGATTCCATTCAACACCACAGGGCATTTCGCACCACATGTCTGATGTGCAAGGTGGTTGGCCTTTTCTTCCATGTTCCTAAAGTCATTTTCGAACCACTCTTCACTAGCTCCCAGTTTCTAGTCCTCATCATCTGTTGCCAAAACTTTCCCTTCCAACCCTTCTACCTTCACATATTCCTACACCCACCCATCTGATCGGTTCCTGGAAATGTCTGCTACATGCATCATGAATGTGATGCTTCTCTCAATTTCTCCCCACTGCTTTTCGAGCCCCGCTAGCTTCAGCGTGCACACCACTGGAAATTCTAACACCTCCAACCTATTTCCTAGAGATGTGTAGTAATTTTGTGGCAGTGGGATGGGTAGGTTGCCATCCACATTATCTAGGGCTTCATCGATTTCCCCCAATAGCGAATGATGGAACACCATATGATAGAGCTTCTTCCCTTTGGCTTTAGAAACCCCCATGTAGAGTAGCATCACCAAAAAACATAGCCATGATATCGATGTTAACCCTAAACCTCTAGTGAGCGAGCAAGAATTCTTGGCCTAGAATATTTTTGACAACACGAATCACCAATGGGTGTGAAGACACCACAATTCCCTTCAGCCGCTTATCAGTGATTTGTCTATGAAATGCTTGTTTTTTCTTGGTGGTATTCAAGAATAGTGGCATTTCCATTGCACTTAGACACGTGAAATGTTAAGAGCCAACTAAATTTTGGTTACAATGCTACCACCCTCGCCTATTTCAAAAAATTCACCCTACTATGTCATGATGGTCATCTCGAGTAGTGTACCGTTTGATGCTTGCAAATAGATCCATAAAATACCCTTAAAGATTTGGCTACCACCTCCACCATTCATCCATAAACAACCACACCAAGAATTAATTACCAAATTCAGCATCAGTATTTTCCAATGTCATAAGTTTAGTAGTCGTACTTGGAGTGTAGGTTGTCATGTGCCTTCTATTTATGAAACTTGTCACGTTATTTACGTATGATGCCAACCATGCCACCATCATTACCTTGTGCTCTTTCCATTATCACCTTGGCCAGCCCATCGACCACCTCATTCCCTTCCCTGTATACATGGCTTATTTAGAAGGCATCAAATTTCGTTAACATGTCACTTATGGGTAGTAGCCAATGGTTGAGTTTCCAGTTTGGTGTAGAGTTGAGTCAGATGGCATTAACCGTGATGAGTGAATCCCATTCAAAATGTATTCATTTGGCACCAACTTCCAAACCCATTTGCAATCCTAACAGTGTCACTTTAAACTCTACTTCATTGTTAGTGCATTCCCATAAGTAGACGGATTTGACTAGAAGTGTTATTCCATGTTTGTCATGTGCTACACACCCAGCTCTGCTCGACCCTTGGTTTCCTTTGGAGGCCCCATCGAAGTTTACTTTTATCCACCCATCCTCCGGAGGTTGTCATTTGAATTTCGACCTATTTTTTAGATTTTGATCGTTTCCACTACTCCTGCCTAAAGTTGGAACTTCCAAACTCGTGAAGGATTTTGAAATTCTATCATCCCAATTTGTAAACACTCTATGTTTGTTTGCTTTTCCTTGCACAGCTTCATTAACTAGCTTTTTGATTACCCCTTCTATTTTTCCACATAGCCTCTTGAGCTCCATTTCCTTTCCTTGAAAGATTCTTCGATTATATTCTTTCCATACTTCCCATATAATGGATGATGGGGTGACTTCCCAAATGCTTTAAAACACTAACTTCTTGTATGATAGTGGCCACATATTGAACCACTCCACAATGTTCACCAAGGTTGGGCATTGAGAATTTAGCTTGGACATGAAGAATTTCCAACACCTATTCATGTATGGACATGTCAAAAGAATGTGGTATGTTGACTCATTGTTGCTTTTGCAGAGCACACACCTACCAAAGCCTTGTATCCCAAATGCAGCTAGCCTATCTTCTGTTAGAATTTTCTTTTGCATTGCCAGCCATGAGAAGACCCCAACTTTTGGTAGACAATTTTTTCCCCAAATAAGCTTACTCGACCAATTTCGCCTTGCCAATGCAATTTCCTTAATCTTGTAACCCAATTTCACTTTGTATGCCCCTATGCTAGAGATCCATACCACCTGATTACATCCTCCTAATCAGTTGGGGTGAAGGTTATGTTCTTCAAAATCTCTACTAGAGCCACTTTTTGTGCCTGAGGGGCATCTACATCATGTAGGGAGTGCCATTCCCATTCTCGCACCCCATTTCGCTATGTTATTTTTCCATAGATACACACCTTCATGCCCCAAATTTTGGTTGTCTCTATCTTGATTTCTTCCAAATTGGGGTGTTTTGCAATTGGCTTCTGTCCACCCCATGAGTCCCCCCAGAAAGATGTACTCTAGCCATTTCTTACCTCCCATGTTACATGTTTGGCCACTATGTCTCTACACTCTAGTATGTAATTCCATATTGCTAACCCCCTTAGAGGGTCCACTGTAGTTAGGATGCATGTTAGGCAATCCAAATCCAAGTATTTATTTTTGAGCACTTTGACCCACCTTTTCTCTCCTTTTACATACATGCCCCAGACAAGTTTATCCCCCATTTCTAGAATCATTAATGTGAGTTGCTTTATGCCTAGAACCCCAACCTCCCTAGAGGTGCACACCTTCTCCCATGCTGCTAATGGGAACTTCTACTGCTCCTCAATCTCGCTCCAGAAAAAATTCTTGAATATCTGATTGAGGCATTGTTCAATTGGGTATGTGCAGGATCATCATGGAAAAAACAAGCCCTTAAGTGGCAAAAAAATTAGAAAAATCAGAGTTAGGCAACTTGACGTAAAAATTTGAATAAGTGATATATATTATTTAAAAAATATGTAAAAATAAAATCTATAGCAAATTGAATGTAGTTTCTAAACTACTAGGTTTTAAAATATATATATATATATATATATATATATATATATATATATATATATATATATATATATATATATATATATATATATATATATATATATATATATATTTGGTGAAAATTTGAAATTTCAATGCAGAGGTTCTTAAATTTAAGGGAAAATAAAAAAGTAGGTGTCTTTTGACCACCCTAACCACAATAAAATGATAATATTTTTTATAAGATTTTAGATATAAGTAGAGGACTCATGTCCCGATGTGATGTATATTTTTGTAATTTTTTCCAAGTAAATAATTAATTATGAATTTTTATTACAACTTAAAAAATATAAAACTTGTATGTTTGACCACATTAACTTGGTCAAAACTTCATGAAATTCAAATTTTATTTTCTAATCCTATAGTATGCAAGCATAGAATGTGATGCATGTTTTGGATTCAAAAATGTGATGCTTGAAAGTATAGATTTTTTGATCAACCTATTATTCAGACTTTAGTCAATTTGAATAGAAAATGAATAATAATTATTTATTAAATTCAAAGTAAAGAATAATTTATATTGGTGGAAAGATGAGAATCTCTTTTAAAAACCCTTTTCGTTTCATCAATTTTGGGTAAAAAAAAAGTCGTCAGCCACATATCCATCATTTTGCCACTTTTTGGCCCATCATGATCATGCACATACCCAATTGTTTTGGGGATTTTAAAACATGCCATTGAATATACCGGGATGGGAAAAAGGGTTTCCTTAACCATTAGAAGTCTTCCCACCGAAGATAGCCACTTCCCCTTCCATGTCCCCAATTTGTTGTTGCAGTTGTTTATGTAATGTCCCTGTCTCAAGCCTGACCTCTTCAGTGACCGTTGGCCTATTCTGGAGACCCGTAGGCTAGTCGGAAGGTAAAATTAGGGTTTCCTATTTTGAAGGATGTTCTGGCGTGGAGTTGATTGTTTCAATTGCGGATTCTTTTTGGGTTTTCAGAGAGCTTCACAGTGGTATGTTTGTCTCGGCTTTCTGAGTAGTTTCAAGAATTTACTATTTTTAGTAAATTCTATTTTTGGCAGTAAACAGGTTGGTCTCAGGCAGTTGACTTTCCTCTTCAGCTGACTCAAGTGGCGTATTCAGTTTCGGGCTTCAGAATGTAGTTTCAGAGAGATAAGCTCATTTTACTTAAAAATAACATTATATTTTAAATGTTATTTTATCACCTTGGCCTAGTCTATTAACTTGATGTTATTTTAAAAAGTGGACTTGAAGGGTAGCGCCATCATTGAGGATATATTGAATTTATATTTAATTTATCAAAGTCAAAATTAAGCCTCAAGGAGGACGCATTTATTTAAGTGAGGAATTTTATTAAATGAAGTCAAATTGAAGATGTATGGAAAAGGACGCCATCTCTTGGGATTAGGGTTTTGACTCTGAAAAATAAGTTAGGGTTTTGAGAAAGGTCAACAGAAACTTATAAAAGGAAGCCTTGGGTTCTCTTTTGGATTATCTTTTGTCTACAG
This sequence comes from Sequoia sempervirens, assembly GCA_007258455.2. NCBI lineage: Eukaryota > Viridiplantae > Streptophyta > Pinopsida > Cupressales > Cupressaceae > Sequoia > Sequoia sempervirens. Next base: position 21,076 of record VDFB02271268.1, read on the forward strand.
TATTGTTATGTTGTTGGTTTGGCTCTGGAACTGCTTCGGGGAATGAAGGCCTCCTAGCTCGGGCATTGCTTCTTGCTTGCAACACAACAACTAGTGATGAGAAAGCTTAATTTGTGAGTTGCATTTAGTTTTTGAGAATTGTATTCAGCTTGTGCATTGTTAGATCTGTTTTGCATTTTAGTGTATTTCCGTATATTGCAGTGTTGCTACAACAGATTCATGTTTTTACTCATAAGTCAAAAAACATCAAAAATATTGTTCTGGGTATTAACCCATTCTCATTGTAGGGTCTAGGCGCCTTAAGTCTCAAGTTTGCAGAATTTTTAGAGAAGGCATTAATTTTTAAGAGCAGATCGCCCTTTTCATGAAGTCGTACCTCTTAATGCTATCTTGGAATCCGTGCAATTTATATATGTGGTATTTGGGTCAGTTTTAGTGTTTGGTCTTGGTCGCCTATGTCTTTAGAGAGCATTGCATTTTATTTCACATCAATCGGGTATTCTCTGAGGAAGTTATGAACATTTCTTTAAGATTGTAAGTTGTTGGTTATATGACAAAAAGTGCAGATCTATTATGACAGTCTTGAGAAATCTGCATCTTCCTTATTTGGTTGGTGTTGAGGTTTCCTTATAGACTTTGCAGAAGAATTCTTGTTGAATGCACCATTTGAAAGAGCATCTTATGTCTTGACTTTGCAGGTAATAACATCTTTGTAAGCTGGCAATAGTACTGACTAGTTGTTCTTAATATTGCTTCATCGTTATTTGTAATACTCATTCTTCTTTTAGTAATTGTTGTAATAGATACATCTCCCCCCTATGGTAGCTACTTTCCCACTCTGGGTTAGCAAGCACATTCTGGGTGTTGAGTTCTTTCAACTTTCAGTATTTCTTTCAAGCATTGTACTTTGTAACACTATGCCATATGGTCGCCCCTCACTCCATACTGGATTGGGTAGCACATACTTGGTGTCGAGTTCCCTTTCAACACTTAGTGTAGAAGATCCTCTGACCATATGCTCGCCATCATCAGCGCCATTCTTGGTTAGAGTTCTGGCATAAGCAATTTGTTTTAGATCCTCTGACCAATGCTCACACCTTGCCCACATCGGGATCCTGGTGTACATTCTGGTTAGAGTTGCTTCAGCACGTTTTGGTTTATCTTCTAACCTTAACAGGTGCATTGATTGTAATTTGAATTTGAAAAAATGAAAAAATTTGGCTCGAAATATTTCAGTGGTATCAGAGCCAAGATCTTGCCATCCTGTGAACAATTTGTCTATGAGTGACAGAGAAAAGAGGTACATTGCAAGGGAAGACAAGAAGGTTGGAAAATAGTTCCAGCCCTATCAAGCTCCAGAAGGTCAGACAGCTTCAAAAGTCTTGAGGGCTCATTGGGAGTCTTCTCAGGAAACAGACATGGTAGAGGGTGAGAGATCAGTTGGGGGTAATGAGAGGCTTACCAACAACAGAGATGACAGTGGGAAAGGAAGAGAAAGATCATTGAGTCCCAGAAAGAGATTCGAAAGAAAGATGGATGCCTTGATGGACATGGTATCGCTCATGATGGGAAAAGTGGGACAGAACACCATTCCACAAAACAATACTAGGCATAGAGGAGAGCACAGTGCTTCCAACCAGCATGATGGATATGCTGCTCAGCATACTTCAAAGAACACTTATGTCTCAGCCAGGCACTTCAAACCCACCTTCGTGGCACTTATTAACACTCAGCCAAATCCTGAAGAGAATGCTTCATTCGTGGAGCAGTTGAGACTTGGTCGTGCAGAGTATGATTCTTTACCTGTCGACATCAAGATGGATATGTCCTACAATGACTTCATGGATCATAAAAGGAAAAATAAAGGACAGGGTAGACATTATGATCAAAGAAGACCAACAACTCAAGGAGACTTGTATCAAGCTGTTAACAAGGTTATACTTCCACACTTTGACGGGAGTGATAACAATTCAACCCGAGCTTGGATACAGAAGCTGGATAACTATCTAGCTCTCAGACCCATGGTAGAAGAAGAGGCAATCAAGTTTGCTATGCTACACCTTGATGGGGTGGCACACGAGTGGTGGTACCATGGCCTAGTTACTTTGGGTCATGGGTCTATCACAACTTATGATGAGTTCACCACGAGGCTCATCGAGAGATTTGAGAAAAAGGATCCTGAAATTCATTTTAGAGAATTGGCACAATTAAGGTAGTATGGCACAGTTGATGCCTACATAGCTAAATTTTAGAGACTCTCAGTCATGGTGACTGGAATCATGAAGAGGCGGTTGGTGATCCTGTTCAGTGAGGGTTTGACAGAACCACTCAAAGGTTGGATTAAAGCCTTTGATCCACCAACCCTACAAGAGGCCATGAAGAAGGCAAGAAACATGGAGTGGGCTGCTCCTAAGGAAAAGTTTCAATCCAATTCCCCCTTTCAGAAAAGGGATAAAGGGAAAAGACCTCAGCATAGACCTCCTTTGAGACCTCAGCATAAGGAGTTCAAACATCATAATCCCCATGTCACAAGATTGGATCTGGAGACCCTGAACGAACTCAGAAGAAAAGGGTTGTGTTTCCGGTGTAGGGAAAAATGGTCTCAAGATCATGTTTGCCCTAAGGGAGTAAAATTCAATCAGATTGAGTACTATTCTGCTGGTGAAAGTAGTTCTGATTTTTCAGACCAGCAATCTGATTTTGAAGAAAGTGAAGTAGAAAGAGCTCCAGAAGAGTCCGAAAATGAGAAGGAAAGTGGAGGAGTCTTGGCTCAACTTTCGAGCTTCCAAAGAAACGAATCCTTCAAGGTTCGAGGGATGATCAAAGGGCAGCGAATCGTTGCTTTGATCGACACTGGAGCAACACATAACTTCATTGATGAAGTTGTGGTAGCAAAGAAGGGGCTGCAAACAGAGGAGTTTCAAGGTTTCAAGGTCATGGTTGCCGATGGATTCCATATTTCATGCACCAAGAAAATCTCGAACATGACCATGCAATTGGGAAACTACGAAGTCAAGGATGACTTCTATGTAGTTCACATTGGAGATACTGATGCCATTTTAGGCATTCAATGGCTGTGTTCACTTGGGGAGATCTCCTTGAATCTACAAACTATGGAGCTCAAGTTTCAATCTGATGGGAAGAAGATAGTACTAAGAGGAATGTCTAATGGGGGCCCTCGGATTGTGTCATTCAAAAGAATGGCAAGGCTGATCTGTCATGATCAATCTGAATGAGTTGCAGAGTGCATGATCCTTCCTGCTAGTCTGGTTGAGACTAAAAGAGACCATCCTCCTGATGTTCAGTCTCTACTCACGAAGAAGAGCAAAGTCTTTGCAGATTTGCTGCCTGGGCCACCACCTGAATGGGGTTCAGAACATATCATAGAGCTCAAAGAAGGAGCTAAACTGGTAATTACAACTCCATATCGGTACCTGAAGAGGCAAAAGGATGAGATTGAGAAGAATAGTCAATAACTTTTGGAGATGGGTTTCATTCGCCCAAGCAAGAGCCCCTTTGCATCTGCAGTGGTTCTTGTGAAGAAGAAGGATGGTAACATGCGCATGTGTGTGGACTATCATGCTTTGAATCAACGCACCATCAAAAATAGATACCCCATTCCCAGGATAGATGAGCTCATTGATGAGCTACATGGGGCCAAGTTTTTCTCAAAGATCGATTTGTGATCGGGTTACCATCAGATTCGAATGAGAGGATCTGATGTGGAGAAGACAACTTTCAGATGCCATTATGGCCATTTCAAATTTTTAGTCATGCCATTTGGGTTGACTAACACTCCTGCTACCTTCCAGTCTTGCATGAACAGAGTTTTCCAGAATCAGTTAAGGAGGTTTGTGTTGATATTTTTTGATGACATTTTGATTTACAACGAGACTTGGGAAGATCATCTTAAGCACTTGGAGGAAGTGCTTAGTATCCTGGAATCTGAGAGTTTGTTTGCAAAAGCATCCAAATGTGAATTTGGAATGGAGGGTTACTGTACCTTGGCCACATAATCAGTGCTGAGGGAGTGAAGGTGGATCTTGAAAAGATCAAAGTAGTAGTTGATTGGCCACCTCCTGAGAACTTGACTCAGTTGAAAGGTTTTCTGGGTCTTTGTGGTTTTTATCAGAGATTTGTGAAAGGCTACTCGCAGAATGCTGCTCCTCTCACTGATCTCACCAAAAAGGGAGCCTTCTGTTGGTCAAAAAAGGCTCAAATTATTTTTGACAAGTTCAAGAAGATCATGAGTTCGTGTCCGGTTCTGGCTATTCCAGATTTCTCCAAGCCATTCGAGCTGCACTGTGATGCATCCGGTGAAGGAGTTGGGGCTGTTTTGATGCAAGAAAAACATCCCATTGTATTTGAGAGCAGAAAACTGAGGGGTGTGTAGAGAACATATTCTATCTATGACAAGGAAATGCTTTCCATTATGCATGCATTAGCCAAGTTCAGGCAATACTTGGTGGGAAACAAGTTCGTGGTCAAGACTGATCACAATAGCCTCAAACATTTCATGCATCAGAAAAACCTGAACGAGAGGCAACAGAAGTGGGTGAGTAAGCTTCAAGCTTATGACTTTGACATCAAATATGTCAAAGGGAAAAATAATATTGTGGCAGATGCTCTATCTAGGAGACCCCATCTTAGCTCATTGTGTGAGCTTACTACAGATTGGAGGGACATGTTGCTTGCTGATTATGCCAAAAATTAGTTTGCAACCAGCATTATTGAGGGTAATTTTCAGGATGAAAGGTACAAGGTGATTGAGGGATTGATACACTATAAGGGGAGAATATTTCTGGTGGCTAATTCTAAGCTTAAGAAGAAGATTCTTTTGACATTTCATGATATTCCGATTGCTAGTCACCAAGGATTTTTCAAGACATATAGGCAGATCCGAGAAAGGTTTTCTTGGAAAGGATTGAAAGGAGAAGTACAATGCTACATTCAGGAGTGTCCTATTTGTCAAGTGAATAAGAATGAGCATACATTACCAGCTGGTTTGCTGCAACCACTCCCTATTCCCAATCAAAAATGGGAAAGCATCTCGATGGATTTCATCACAGGGTTGCCCAAGGCCCAAGGGAAGGATTGTATCTATGTGGTAGTGGATAGACTAACCAAATTTGCTCATTTCTTCGCCATTACCAGCTCTATTTCGGCAGCCCAAGTTGCAAATCTATTTTTTCATGAGGTGTTTAGGTTGCATGGGTTGCCAAAAAACATTGTGAGTGATAGGGACAGCAAGTTCCTAAGCACTTTTTGGCAATAGGTCTTCAGAATGAGTGGTACTGTGCTTACTCCAAGCACTAGTTACCATCCCCAAACAGATGGGCAAACAGAAATAGTGAACAAGTGGTTGGAAGGTTACTTGAGAAACTATGTGTCAGAGTAGCAAAGAGCATGGGTTAAGTGGCTGCACATAGGCGAGTACTATTACAACTCTTCATTTCATATGTCAATTAAGATGTCTCCTTTCTTGGTTCTCTATGGGTATGAAGCACCTAGCTTTGCCGATTTGGTATAGCAAGGAACCTCAAGCCAAGGACTTGTAGCAAAGTCAAGACATCATGAAATCCTTGAAGGATAATCTGTAGATTGCATAGAATCAGCATAAGATGTATGCTGATCAGAGGCATGTTGAACATTCTTTTGAGGTTGGGGATATGGTTTATCTCCGATTACAACCTTACATATAGTCTACTCTCAAGAGGAGTGGAGCTGAGAAGCTCAAACCTCTCTTCTATGGGCCATTCAAGGTCATCAGAAAGGTTGGGGTAGTAGCTTATGAGTTGGAGCTACCTTCTGATAGCAGAGTACACAATGTCTTCCATGTGTCTCACCTCAAGAAGGCACTTGGACATAATGTAGTTGCTTCATCACAGTTGCCACCTTTGGATGAAGAAGGACAGTTGGTTCTAATTCTAGAGGAGATACTTGATTTCAGAGAACATTCTTTGAGGAAAAGAACAATCAGAGAATACTTGGTGAAGTGGAAAATTTTTCCTTTGGAAGATGCAACTTGGGAAAATGAGGAGGTTCTGTAGCATCCAGGTTTGCAATTGCTTGAGGACAAGCAATCTTGGGGAGGGCAGACTGTAATGTCCCCGTCTCAAGCCTGACCTCTTCAGTGACCATTGGCCTATTTCGGAGACCCGTAGGCTAGTCGGAAGGTAAAATTAGGGTTTCCTATTTTGAAGGATGTTATGGCGCGGAGTTGATTGTTTCAATTGCGGATTCTTTATGGGTTTTTAGAGAGCTTCGCAGTGGTATGTTTGTCTCGGCTTTCTGAGCAGTTTCAAGAATTTACTATTTTTAGTAAATTCTATTTTTGGTAGTAAACAGGTTGGTCTCAGGCAGTTGACTTTCCTCTTCAGCTGACTCAAGTGGCGTATTCAGTTTCGGGCTTCAAAATGCAGTTTCGGAGAGATAAGCTCATTTTACTTAAAAATAGCATTATATTTTAAATGTTATTTTATCACCATGGCCTAGTCTATTAACTTGATGTTATTTTAAAAAGTGGACTTGAAGGGTGGCGCCATCATTGAGGATATATTGAATTTATATTGAATTTATCGAAGTCAAAATTAAGCCTTAAGGAGGACGCATTTATTTAAGTGAGGAATTTAATTAAATGAAGTCAAATTGAAGATGCATGGAAAAGGACGCCATCTCTTGGGATTAGGGTTTTGACTCTGAAAAAGAAGTTAGGGTTTTGAGAAAGGTCAACAGAAACTTATAGAAGGGAGCCTTGGGTTCTCTTTTGGATTATCTTTTGTCTACAGTATTGTTATGCTGCCGGTTTGGCTTTGGAACTGCTTCGGGGAATGAAGGCCTCCTAGCTCGGGCATTGCTTCTTGCTTGCAACATAGCAACTAGTGATGAGATAGCTTAATTTGTGAGTTGCATTTAGTTTTTGAGCATTGTATTTAGCTTGTGCATTGTTAGATCTGTTTTGCATTTTAGTGTATTTCTGTATATTGCAGTGTTGCTACAGCAGATTCATGTTTTTACTCATAAGTCAAAAAACATCAAAAATATTATTCTGGGTATTAACCCATTCTCATTGTAGGGTCTAGGTGCCTTAAGTCTCAAGTTTGCAAAATTTTTAGAGAAGGCATTAATTTTTAAGAGCAGATCGCCCTTTTCATGAAGCCGTACCTCTTAATGCTATCTTGGAATCCGCGCAATTTATATTTGTGGTATTTGGGTCAGTTTTAGTGTTTGGTCTTGGTCGCCTATGCCTTTAGAGAGCATTGCATTTTATTTCACATCAATCGGGTATTCTCTAAGGAAGTTATGAACATTTCTTTAAGATTGTAAGTTGCTGGTTATATGACAAAAAGTGCAGATCTATTATGATAGTCTTGAGAAATCTGCATCTTCCTTATTTGGTTGGTGTTGAGGTTTCCTTATAGACTTTGTAGAAGAATTCTTGTTGAATGCACCATTTGAAAGAGCATCTTATGTCTTGACTTTGCAGGCAATAACATCTTTGTAAGCTGGCAGTAGTACTGACCAGTTGTTCTTAATATTGCTTCATCATTATTTGTAATACTCATTCTTCTTTCAGTAATTGTTGTAATAGATACATCTCCGCCCTATGGTAGCTACTTTCCCACTCTGGGTTAGCAAGCACATTCTGGGTGTTGAGTTCTTTCAACTTTCAGTATTTCTTTCAAGCATTGTACTTTGTAACACTCTGCCATATGGTCGCCCCTCACTCCATACTGGATTGGGTAGCACATACTTGGTGTCGAGTTCCCTTTCAACACTTAGTGTAGAAGATCCTCTGACCATATGCTTGCCATCAAAGGCGCCATTCTTGGTTAGAGTTCTGGCATAAGCAATTTGTTTTAGATCCTCTGACCAATGCTCACACCTTGCCCACATCAGGATCCTGGTGTACATTCTGGTTAGAGTTGCTTCAACATGTTTTGGTTTATCTTCTAACCTTAATGGGTGCATTGATTGTAATTTGAATTTGAAAAAATGAAAAAATTTGGCTCAGAATATTTTAGTTTACTAAACTTTCCCAGTAGATTCTTTTATTGATCCTAACAAAAAGTGGCATTCTAAAAAAGTGACTAGGAAATTTTGCCACCCTCAAGTCCTGTATCCTTGCCAAATCTCGTTGGAGTCTTGGTTACGTGTTGAGAAAAAATACCTCTGACTTTCTCCAATTAATGTTTTTCCTGTATCCTAGACAATACCCATCTAGGTAATTCTTGATGGTTCTAGCTTCCTTTCTACTGGCCACTCCAAAAAGGATTGTGTCATCAACAATTTGCTAATAAGTTGTTGTGTCCAAGCCATTTGCCACCGGTACCCCCTGCCACTTGCCATCTCATCTCAAGGAATTGATGCATCTCCCCAAGGCCTTCATCATGATGATAAAGAGAAAAGGGGATAATGGATCTCCCTGTCTTATTCCTCTAGAGAATGCAAAGAAGCCATGAGCTGTTCCAGTTACGATGACTAAAATTTTGGCTATTGAGATGCATCTTTTGATCTAGCTAATCCAATCCTCTTTGAAGCCAAATTTCCTCAACACTTCTATTATAAACTATCTATCCACCAAATCATGAGCTTTTAGTATGTATAACTTTAGGATCATGCAGGCCTCTCTTGCCTTCCTGGCCAATTGCAAGGTCTCGCGCGCAATGATGATACCCTCCACTATTGATCTCCTGAGGGGAAACCCACTTTGTTCTTCTAATATGACTACATTTAGCACCTTCTTGAGTCTATTGGCTATGATCTTGGTTACTATTTTATATACAAGTTACATAGTTCTATTGGCCTAAATTCCCCCATGGATTGTGGGTCCTTTTTCTTGGGAATTAGCGCCAAGAAGGTCTGGATAATTTCTCCCAACATTGTCATCTTTCTCCTCGACTCTTCAGCTGTCAAGAATAGATCATTTCCCACTATATCCAATTTTTTTTGAAAGAACCCAACTAGAAATCCATCTAGACCTGGAGCCTTGTCTGGGTTGAGATAAAAAATTTTCGCCCTCACTTCTTTCTTGCTAATCTTTTGATATAGAACCCTATTCAGCTCCTCACTGATTATGTTGGGGATAGAATTGAGGAGCCTATCCCACTCCATTATGTGCTCTGGGGCCTCTTTGTTCTTAGAATTTCTTCATTGTTTACTTCTTCCAAGGATTGTGTTGAACTCCCATTCTCCTTCTTTATTTCCATTACTCTGTTCTTTCTTCTATTTTCCATTGTTGTTATGTGGAAATATTTGGTGTTCTTGTCCCCTTCTTTTAGACATATTTCTCTGGAGTTTTTTCTTTAGAAGCATTCTTCCCTTTTCAAGACCTCTATCAGCTCCCCTTTTAGAGCCTTCTCTACTTCAAAATCTTCACTCCCCATCCCCTTCTCAATGATATGCTCATTTAGTGTTGCCAAATCTTGCTCTATCTTTTCTTTCTCTTAAAAAATATTCTTGAAATGTTCTTTGTTCCATTCCTTCAATTTTTTTTTGACAAAGTTTAGTTTTTAGCTGATCTTAAATATGTGCGAGTGATTCCCAATATTGATTTCATCCCACCATGTGGCAACTAAATCAGACAGTCTATCATCTCTAAGCCACATGTTCTTGAATTTGAATGGATTTCCCTTTGGTGGCTCATCAGGCTGGATGGTTAGCTATACAGGGTAGTGGTCCAACCCTATGTAAGGGAGTATCATCACCTCCCGTAGCTCATTTTATCCTCCCCGCTCCCCAAAGAGGAGAAATTTGTCCAGCCTCTCATCTATGCTAGTGAAACCTTTCCTTCTGTTTGACTAGGTGAAGACCCCATTTTTAGCTTGCAGGTCCAAAAACTAATTATTGTCTACAAAGTCTTGAAAGTCCTATTGGACATTCGTGATTTGGCGTATACCTCCCCTTTTTTCTTCATTGTTCAATGTGGCATTGAAATCTCCTGCTATGATTCCCTTCCCCCCCTTAGATTGATTAATCCATCTGTAATCTGTTGCCATAGATTTGTCTTTTCTACAGTGGACACTGGCCCATACACATTTATGATGAAGAAATGCTCATTTCTCTATAATGACCTACAACTCAACATAATTATCCAATTTCCATGCTCCACTACCACTTTCCCTGTAACAACTAATGGGTTCCAAATTACATCAATTCCCCCAAAATTAGGGAAAAATTTAGTGGTGAATTTTTTCCAATTGGTGAATAATTGAAATAGAGACCTCCATAAATGGTGAATAGTACAAGCTAAAAAGGAGACTGAATCTCCAGGTTTTTACAAAAAAATAATTTCGTCTCGATTAATTCGCATATGCATTATTTTTTAAACTAATAAATTGAATTTGATTCACCATGTAAACGATGCATCATTGGAACTGATACGCCAATAGTTTATAATGTAATTACAAATATTAATTATATTCACTAGTAATAGGGCGGGTGCATGAAGTTGGGTTACAATTTGGTGGCCAACTTCAATTTTTTTTTTGAAAAATCATAATGCGAGCACATTATAATGCGCTTGCGTTATGTCAATTTAAAAGAAAAAAAAAGTGAAAGTGATTCATTTTATGTCAACTGTTCTTCTGCTTTGCCCGCGGCCAAAAATCCTCATTTTCGCGCTCGTGTTCTAGGAGGAGGGTTTCAGCAAAAATCAACAACGGTTGTTATTTCTTTGCAAGGATGGTTCCACGATGATGAAGAGATGAGAGAGGTAAGTATTGTTTGCTATTTGTTTTGAATTTCTTATTTTTAGGTTGATTTTGTTAGTTTAAGGTTATATTTGATATATAAATTTTTGAATTTGTAGGAGATGTAAATGAACCCACAAACCCACAAAATCCTCAACAAGAAGAGCAAACAAATCCTGAACAAGAAAATCAACCTCAACAACAACCTCCTCCACCAATCCCTCAACACCCTCCTAACACTCAACAAAATTTAATGAGTGAGATTAAGAGCAACAATTTTTTTTTGAGGATTTTATTTGTAGGTTGAGTGATCCAAATGGTTCAACCACAGAAAGAATGACCCTCACAAATTCATTGAAAGATATGTTAAAAAATGTGGATTCAATTAGCAAACAAATAACTAGATGGAAAGATAGGAGGCAGGCGGCTAGGGCATATTATGTAGATAAACTATCATATAAAAAAGTAAAGGATTTGTGTTCATTATTCACTGAACCACACACAAATCAAAATCTTACCCTTAATGCGAAGATGTTTCATATTCATTGGTGTCACCACCAAGAGATTAGGAACCATTTTTATGATAGGTGGTACATGGTCTTTGATGACCGACCGTGCAACAATTGTGAAGTCCCCCAGTATTTTCTTAGGAAACTATACAATGAGTTCATATTGAACAAAATCCCAAATTATTTTGATATGAGGGACTTCTAGGGGAGAGGTGGGGGGTTGGCTTAGGATAGGCTAGGTGCAGAGCCAGTTCCTACATGGCAAGGGAGACGAGCTTTCACTAGGCCGCCTCGTGAGCACGTTGTTATGGCTTCCATCGTGAAGGAGAGTGTCGACATAGAGACATTACAGTTGATCAACACTTTGACCCAGAGTGTCATCCATCATACTATTCCTATTCTACAATGTCATGCAGGGGAGTCTTCGAGTGGTGGCCTTCAAACCCATGTGTGTCAAACTTGTGGGGTGACTTGTTCATATGACCCTACCGGCACTCAAGAGGCTACTGCAGAGGATTTGTATGTAGCTATGAAGATGGAGAGGGCAGCTGGCATTTTGCATGATGCATATGGAATTGATACTTGGGTAAAAGTTAGCATGTTCATTGAATTTAATTTATTAAATTTTAATTTTGAAACACAAGATTAACTAATTTAGTTTTATGATTTTAATGAAATTGTAGGGTCACAGTGTTGAGACTGGATACACCAGCCCTCCACCTACTTATTTCTGCAGTATACCTATCAGTGGGGTATGTAACTAGTAAACAATTATAAATTTATTACATGTTAATAGCATTATCTTACGAATGGTATTTTAATATGTGATTTTGGATGTTGAACAGGGCAATATTGGAGGTTTCGAGGGAACACTTCCCAGTGCCAGTGGATTTACTCAAACCTTCACATAGGTAATAGAATAAAAAATTTAACTTTAATGAATTGTACTTAATAGATTTGTGTAGTTTATATTCATATCATTGGTTACGTTGCATTGCACATCATTCAAACTCAAAGCATTACTTCAAATTCCATAACAAATAACTAGATGTTGATAGATGAAAAAAATTCAACTTCAACATATAGTTGTTTAGAAAGTCAACATAAGCAACTTGATGCAATTTCTTCACATGGCTCGTGATCCCACAATAGTGGTTTACAATTTTTGGCCAAACTGGACACTGAAATTATTATTTTTAACTAAATATTCACATTCGGGCACCTATAGCTCAGCTAAACCGTGAGGAATTTGAAGATGATGCAAACTAGAGTCTCGTCACATTTTCTCTGTAAATTCTAAAAATAGTTTTTTCAAAATTTTTGGAATCAGATTGTACTTCTTTTTCCATCTCCCACGAAAATTGGATTTTTTCAGAAAACAACATTTTTAAAAAGTGACGCACACCGTATAATGCATAACTTTTTTTCCATGAAGGATAAAATTCTAAATCTTTCAAATTTAGATTTGTAACTCGATGTCCAGTGCTTCCACTTGGTTGGATAGTTTTTTATTGAATATTTTTTTCCTTAATCAAGTTTCAAGTCAAACCAATTACAAATTTAGACATAGCTTAACCGTATAACGCGTAACTTTTTTGTATATATCAAAATTCAATTTTATTTTTTTGTTGGATCAAAGACTTCAATATCGATGCACTCATATTTTTCAAATTTTTTTTTTGATAATCTGCTATTTTCCATATGTGTAGAACAAAGACCTTCATTTTCAATGAAAAACCTATGTTTAATAAAACTAAAAAAACAAATACATAATAAAACAAAAAAATATTAAAATTATATTCGTTGGATAACTCGTTCTGAGGACTACTTGATCCCAGCTAGGTTTGTGAAGATTCCTCCATTTTCATCCTCAACCTGAGCTTTGAAATGCCAAAATTTAGGTTTTTTTTGTTTCTCAAGGGGGGATGAGGGATAAGGGGCATTCGTACGAACCCCTAGGGGTTTGAGCGAACCTCTAGGGGTTCAGTCAAACCAGGGTTCAACCAAACCCTGGTTCGAGTGAACCCATTCATAGAGGTTCTATCGAACCCCTTTGCTATGCATTTTTTTTCTTTTGGTGGTCAAAATGTAAAGGGGTTCAGTCGAACCTTGGTTCGAACGAACCCCTAATGGGTTCAGTCAAACCAGTAGGTTCGTACGAACCCCCAAAATCACTTTTTTTTGCTTTGGGTTCATTTCTGTGAGTTTTCCTTCCTCACTTGAATTGTAAACCACTATTGTGGCTTCACCTGGAGGCATGTGCTTGCAAAGGTGCACCTGCACGACAAACTATGGATGCTTGGAAAAAATCAATGAAACCATAATAGTAAGCAATATCATAGACAAGGCAGTTATTAGTTTCAAAAAATTCCTCGAAGAAATGCGGTCTCATGGCATGATGGAATTCCATTCCATCACCATGAGACCACATTTCTTTGAGGCATTTCTTCAAAATGCTCACCACCTTTTCTATGATACCACATTTTTCATAGATGTGCACCAAAGCATTTTATCAAACTACTTGTGCTTCCTTGTTATGGCTAAAAGCCTAAAATAGGTGCTTTCCAACAAACTATGGATTCTTGGAAAAATATCTATCAAAGCATAATAGTAAGCAATAATTTACCATAGAGAAGGAAATGAACTTTTTGAAAAAATGCTTGAAAGAAATGCATTATTATGGTGATGGAATGCCATGACGTGCATTTTTTTGTAATGGCATTCCATCACCACGAGACACCATTTCTTTTGAGGCATTTTTTCAAACAATTCAAGTTGCCTTCTCTATGCCACCACATTTATCATACATGTCTATGAAAGCATTTAATCAAACGATTGAATGGATTGCTACTATGGGTAAAAGCCTAAAAACATGTCCTTTCGAATAAGATATGGATAGGGAAAATAGTAAGCATGATAATCAGAAATATATAGTTTAATAAGTACTCAAAATTTTGTTCATTAGATCTCATACACTATAAGTCATGACGTGGATCGCTATTGTAACTTTTTTGTGATTAAATAATGTTTTGTTTTATTTTCAGATGTTGGTTGTGGAAACACCTCCAAATGTTATGAGGGCAATGGATATCGGTGTTTCATCTACTATACAATCCTCGATGGCTTTGACAGGGGAGGTATGAGGAAAATTACTAAATTTCAATTTACATTCGTTGTTATAGATGTTAGTTCAAGTGAAAAATAAAACCAAATTATTGATTTGTAGTCTAATTTCTATTTGGAGAGTTTATACAGGGCTTGAGCACACCTCAACATCAGAGTGCAAATATTTCTCTTGTGGAGAGTGACTATGAGATGGTCGTAAGTGATTATTTTTTTAAATATATCATTTTTTATAATGCAATTTCTATATATTAATGTCCTTACTTCTTAAATTGTAACAGTTAAAACTTCACCAAGAATTTAATGCTAGTAGGAGGAGCAGCAGGAGAACTCCTCGAGTGCAGCCAAAACGAGTGACAAACCTATCGCCATCTGATCGACCAGCAAAGGGAAAGAGTTTATTTCGAGAGCTTGGAGAGCAATGACTTTTGATTCCAGATCCCTTTTTTGTATGCCTACATGGCAATTTTTTACATATTTTGTATTGGATATATTTGACATTGTATGCCTATATGGCATTCTTGTAAGCCTATATGGCTATTTTGTACCTATATTTTATACTTATATCGACATATATTGATGTATGTGTACATGGCTATCTGGTTAATAAAAATCTTTTTTATTGATGGTGTCCATATTTGCATGTTATAAATTCATGGTTCAATAGATATGAGTTACGTGTATTCAAGTGTATACTTTACAACGTACATGTATTCATTGTGACTTACGTGTGTTCCAATGTATACTTTGCGACTTATGTGTTTTCATGCATATACCTTGTATTTGTGCATATACTTTGTATTAAGTTGTGTATACCATGTATTCGTGTGTATACTTTAAGACATATGTGTTTGTGACTACTTGTGCTTCCCTTATTCACATGTACATGCTTGACTTATTCACATGTATACTTATTAACTGGTTAGCCATAACATTGATCATTGTTGTCCTTCATGGTTTGTCTTGAATAAATTAATTGATTGATGGTAAACGACTTTATCTAAAAGCAAAAAACACGTTTTCAATTGGTATTCTATGAAATGATTGATAAAATGATTCCAATATATTCAATCCTTTGATTGGAACAACTCAATTAAGAAAAGGATATGTATAATACTTTTCCTTTTAGATTAGCAATGCATGGAAGTTTCAAAAAGTATCCTTGATATTACAAAAATATAAGTGTTTATACACTTCAATTATGCACTCACCCTTTGGTTCTTTGAAAGAAAAATCTACCTATGCCATTGTTACACTGCACAGGTAATCCATTTTTTTATTATTGTGGAGCTATATTAAGCTACCACTCTCAAGACCAATGCAACAATGATACAAAATAATGTTTGAGACTGCAAGAAGACATCAAAATGGCTAGTGTACTAAACAAATTCTTATGATTTATGAAGAATGCTGATAACTCTACTCAGTTGGCTTCTTTTTTCAAAATCATACAAAATGAACCCTAGCATAAATAGACTTTGTATATCAAGCTACCACAATTCAAGTTTCAATGATGAATATTTATGATGCATGTTTTAAATGACAATCAAGTTTATGGTGGTTTATTTGTTTATATGATGTTATGTGATAATCTAATCCTAATGCATGCTTCTAGGTTGCATATATATTTATATTTTGTTTTTACATGCTTTTTGTACCAACGAACCCAAAACGAACTGAACCCCCCTCCAAAAAAATTTGGCCTAACCGGCGAACTAAACCCCTGAACCCGAACCTGGAGCTCAAAACCTATTCCAACACTCTTCATTTTTCCTGCACAAACTTAATTGGCCACCAAATTATGCTGCCTCTTCACTTTACCCACTTTTACTCCCTCAAACATCTCTTTTTCATTCAAAACCCATGTTTTCCCAACTAGGGCATCATGCCATAACATACTTTTGACCTCCCATGTCCTTGCAAACCTTTTGAACACATCAAAATCTACAACCTCACCCTATTTCCAACCTATTCTAACTTATTTTCAAGTAATTTCTTCTTTTCACCTCTTCTAGGCTTGCTTTTAAGGGGCCTCAATTTTGAATTTTGAATAGGGGTAGCGTTAGTAATCTCTTTCAATGCCTTTACCAATGATATTTTCTTATTCATACTCCCTATCCTACTTATATCAAGCCCATATGACCAAGACACAACCTAAACAATAGATGGAATGGCCTATTTCAACATATTACACTCGAACCCTTAAGGGATCGATCTGGTTGAATGTAGCTCAGAGCGATTCCATGTGTTTGGGTGAGAAAGAGGACCATGCCTAGCATAAACATACCTATTTAGATATATTGGAATAGTTCATTTGGTCACATGTGTTGCAGAACAAAAGTTGCACCACTTTGCAACTTTCCACTACTTACATTTGACACTTTTTCCATCAACTGAAAAATGGACACCACAGGAAAACCATTTCGAGATAACAAAAACTGAGAGTGCTTATTGTAGAGGGGCCCAACCAAATCCCATAGGATTAGATGAGAATTTTCTAAGCATCATGGTATCCGATTAACATGTTGAAGTTTGCAACCATTTTGCACTTTGGACCCTTAAGGGATTGATCCGATTGAACATAGCTCAAAGCTATTCCACATGTTTGGGTGTGAAATAACACCATGCCTAGTGTAAAAATACCTATTCGAACACTTTGGAATAGTTCGTTTGGTCACATGAGTTGCAGAATGAAAGTTGCACCACTTTGCAACTTTCCACTGCTTCCATTTGACACTTTTTCCATCAACTGAAAACTAGACACCACAGGAAAATCACTTCGAGATAACAAAAACTGAGAGAGGTTTTTGTAGAGGGGCCCAACACAATCCCATAGGATTAGATTATAATTTTCTAAGTATCATGGTATCTGAGTAACAACATGCTGAAGTTTGCAGCCATTTTGCACTTTGGACCCTTAAGGGATCAATCCGGTTGAATGTAGTTCGGAGCGATTCCGCGTGTTTGGGTGCAAAAGAGGACCACGCCTAGTGTAAAAATACCTATTTGGAAATATTGGAACATTTTGTTTGGTCACACGAGTTGCAGAATGAAAGTTGCACACTTTGCAACTTTCTACTGCTTCTATTTGACACTTTTTCCATCAACTAAAAACTGGACACCACAGGAAAACCACTCTAAGATAACAAAAATTGAGAGAGGTTATTGTAGAGGGGCCCAATATGATCCCATAGGATTAAATGATAAATTTTTAAGCATCATGGTATCTGAGTAACAACTTGCTGAACTTTGCAGCCATTTTGCACTTTGCAACCTTAAGGGATCGATCTAGTTGAATGTAGCTCAGAGCGATTCCACGTGTTTGGGTGCGAAAGAGGACCATGCCTAGCATAAAAATACCTATTCAGATGTGTTGGAATAGTTCATTTGGTCACATGACTTGTAGAACGCAAGTTGCGCCACTTTGCAACTTTCCATTGCTTCCATTTGTCACTTTTTCCATCAACTGAAAATTGTACACCACCGGAAAACCACTCCAAGATAACAAAAACTGAGAGAGGTTATTGTAGAGGGGCCCAAAAAAATCCCATAGGATCAGACAATAAGTTTCTAAGCATCATGGTATCCGAGTAACAACATGCTGAAGTTTGTAGCCATTTTGCACTTTAGACCCTTAAGGGATAGATCCAATTGAATGTAGCTCAGAGTGATTCCATGTGTTTGGGTGTGAAACAAGACCATTCCTAGCATAAAAATACCTATTCATACATGTTGGAATAGTTTGTTTGGTCATACGAGTTGCAGAACGAAAGTTGCACCACTTTGCAACTTTCCACTGCTTCTATTTGACACTTTTTCTATCAACTGAAAAATGGACACCACAGGAAAACCACTCCGAGATAACAAAAACTGAGAGAGGTTATTGCAGAGGGGCCCAACTCAATCCCATAGGATTAGACAAGAAGTTTCTAAGAATCATGGTATCCAAGTAGCAGCATGCTGAAGTTTGCAGCCATTTTGCACTTTGGACCCTTAAGGGATCGATCTGGTTGAACATAGATCAAAGTGATTTCGCATGTTTGGGTGTGAAAGAGGACCATTCCTAGCATAAAAATACCTATTCAGACATGTTTGAATAGTCCATTTACTCACACGAGTTGTAAAACGAAAGTTGCACCACTTTGCAACTTTCCACTACTTACATTTGACACTTTTTCCATCAACTGAAAACTAGAAACCATGAGAAAACCACTTCGAGATAACAAAAACTGAGAGATTTTATTGTATATGGCCCCAACACGATCACATAGGTTCAGACAGAGATTTCGTAAGCACCATGGTATCTGAGTAATACCTCGTCAAAGATTGCTACCCTTTTGCACTTTGGGATTTGATG
The DNA here is from genome assembly GCA_007258455.2 of Sequoia sempervirens. Classification (NCBI taxonomy): domain Eukaryota; kingdom Viridiplantae; phylum Streptophyta; class Pinopsida; order Cupressales; family Cupressaceae; genus Sequoia; species Sequoia sempervirens. The sequence goes on from VDFB02271268.1 coordinate 39,756, forward strand.
TTTCATTGAACTGTACAGTTTCATATAGGGTGATTATACTCTGTTTTCGATGGAATTTGGTGGGAAATAGAATTAAATCCATTTTAGTTTTGGTTTGGTTGGATTTCAAGTGATTTTGTGCATTTTAGAAGCCAATTATTGAGGGTTGGTTTGTATACCCTATTTTAAGGGTTTTGAGTGCATTTAAATGTCATATTAAGCCTTTCACCCATTATATGCTTCTATAACTCGATGGAAAGGCTTAGTTATGATTATAAAACATGTGTGTATAGTTTTGTGTGCAAGGGAAGTGAATAGAGGGTTTTTAGGTAATTCCCTAGATGTCAAATGGTGCATTTTTTAGTAGAAAATGGTGGTTTACTGCTAGGGTTTGAAGAAATATTTGGGGGAAGCAATATCTCTTGAACTTTTAAGCTTGTGTTGACCTTTTGAACGTGTTTTAGGCTTTGGTTGGCAGTGGGAAGTTTCGAGTATGGGTTTTCAACAAACCCTTGCCTAACTTATAGTCTCCAAATCTCATCAAATGGGCTTATCTTTTAGAGGTCATCCAATGGCCAACCAAACATCAATAAAGCTTTAACATAGACCTAATACAAATTCCCAAGAGATCATACCGTGTTTCTTTGTACTATCATTAAGATCCAATAGACCACCTTACATAAAGGCTACTAAATTAGCCCTATTTACAAAGAGACGACCTTTTAAACACTAGATCTTCACTCAAACTCCTTAAATAGCAGTATGTTATGTGTCAAAACCTCCAATTCCATGATTTGTTTCTAGGTCTAAGACCTCTACACCCCTAATACACCAAACCCTCTATTTCAAGCAAAATACTTGGGGTTTTAATGAAACTCCTATCTCCCACACCTTCCATACCCAAATAAAGCACAAAACACACTTACCATACCCTGCACATGGTGAATAATACATTACATGGATAGTCCTTCGCACATTTTGTCAAAACAACACTTGAAACCCTCATTTTCATCATGAAAATACCCTGCTGTAGCCTTAGAACATCATCCCAAACACCCAACCTTGACTCCACAACATTATAATCAGGTTAGGCATGTATTTTACAAGTTAGAGGACCCATTCCACAAGTTACAGTAGGAAAAAAAAGTGGAATGGGTCGAATTACATCATGAAACCCTTCAATCCAAGAACACTATGAAAGTAGGTAGTAGCAGTAAAAACAAGATAACCTTCTTTCCCCTCCTAAAGTTTGGACCACATCCATTACCTCCACATAAAACTCAAAATCCTTGGTCTTTTTAGTTCCCATGCCTTGATATGGTTATGCAAGTGAAAATGAAGCAAAGTAATCATCTCCTTCTCTGCTGGCTAGAAGAATGCATGCTTAATGTTTTGATACATGATATCAACTCCCTCTTTTGCTCTCATGGTTGAATATTGAAATCCAGTATGGTGGGCCTCTAGAGTTCTTGTCATCTTTATTCCTCTTCCACCAAATGCTAGCTTGATCCACACGTCTGCCAACCTAATTGGCTTTATTTTTTAAAGCCGGAGTTTCTCTTGAGTCACCAATGTAGCTCTCTTTTCCTTTTCAAACTCTTTCATTGCTACAAATCATCTCTTGGATTTAATCATATGTACCACATGGTTGATGTGCTTTGAATCCTTGTATCTAAAGGAAATTTCCTTTACATAAATACTGCTAGGGAATTTCAATGTTGCCACTGTAGTTGGTATTAAAGTCGGTACCTACAACATGAAGAGTGATTCTCATTCCTCTTCTACATTAGAGGGTTCATATCCTTGATTTGACTCTTCCAAATTATCAGAATCAAAATCACTAGCAGAGGCTTTGAAAGGAAATCCATGAAAACCAATCTCTCTAAATGGTATATCAAACTCTAGTTCAAAATCTTTTAGATGAGGCTGCTCCTATAGCTCTCTTACTCACTTGACAAATCCTTGAAACTCTGTATTGATTTTATTTTTCTTCTCCCTCTCTTGTTGTTCTTCCTAAATTTCATGAAGATAATTGATGAAATTGGGGGAGGTCCTGTAACACAACTAATCAAAAATTCAACAACCAACCAGGTATTAGATCATCAAGTTCTCCATTTCACTCTTTCTCAACCAAATCACACTATTCCCTTGTAGCATAGGAAACCCACTAAATTGGGTACAAATTTTCAACCACACACTTCCAATTCACAACTTAACTCAATTCAGGGACCTATTATTGATATTTTTAACATATCAACATAGCTCTATAAGTTTCTTTGTAACAACTCTTTCAAAACTTGAAATTTCACTCTTTTTAGGCCTTAATTAGGCCACTTTTACAAAGGGTCTATACTCTAAGCTTATCCAAACCTTACCAAATCTTGGGGAAGTAATTATATGGTGTAAAAACTTCAAAATCCACAATCAGATCTCAGTTATACCACTATACAATGGGAAAATCAGAAAACCCTCCATTGTAGCCTAAACCCTAGGGGTTTATTGAAAATGATACTTCCAAAGCTAACCACAACCTAAAAATTACTCAAATTTTTTTTTGATACCCTGCACAAGCTCAAACAATCATAAAATAATGCTTCCCTACACAAAAACACAATTTGACTCTTCAAAACCACCATTTTTCTTAAAGAAAACTCACTTTTACACACATGGGTTTCACACCCATCTCACTTTCAGACCTCCCCAACACTAAAAAATCATTCCCACACCTTAATAATATTATTTCAAACCAATTCATCAAGTTACAAAGGCTACATAAAGAGGAATGGGTCAAAAATCCATTTTTATTGACTCAAAACCTTCAAGTGTACAAGTTCAGGCCGGTTTTAGTAAATTGATGATAAAATGCACAAAACGTTATGGAAAACCTTCTAAATGGATTCAAAAGAAAGGTAACTCCATATAATATTAAAATATCAACAAATATGGATCAAATAATTGAAATACAGTCCGTACAATCTGCTGCTACAAATGAAAATACAGAAAAAATTGAGTTTTTATTGTTTTTGCTTCTTCAAATCACAAAATCCAACCTTGAATTATATTTCTCCATGTTTTTAAACTCTTTCCCACCAATTAAAAACTAATTCACCTTCCTAACTGATCTTTGAACTGGTTTGACTCTTCACATTCGCTCCATAATGCAAATTCTGCAATTTTACAACATTTGAGTTTGTAAATTTTGCACAATTTTGCAATTTTTAAACATTTTGCACTTTTTGAAAAACCCAACCTCCTAAACACCTAATACAGATCAAATATGACTAAATACACAATATAATGGTCTCATAGACCTTATTTTAATACAAAACTCAAAATCCTATATTCTACTCCTTATTTTCCTTGATGGACAAAACCTACTGAATGGTGCTCCTGCACCAATCATACATTGACATTCTTGCCCCTCCTAAAGTTTGGACCACATCCATTATCTCCACATAAAACTGGACATACTTGGTCTTCTTGGTTTCCATGCCTTGATATGCTTATGCAAATGAAAATGAAGCAAAGTAATCATCTCCTTCTCCATTGGTTGGAAGAATGCATGCTTAATGTTTTGATACATGATATCAGCTCTCTCATCTACTCTCATGGTTGAATATCGAAATCTAGTATTGTGGGTCTCTAGAGTTCTAGTCATCTTTCTTCCTCTTCCACCAAATTTTGGCCCAATCCACACATCTTCCAACTTAATTTACTTTGTTTTTGAAAGCTGAAGTTTCTCCTGAGTCACCAATGTAGCTCTCTTTGCCTTTTCAGACTCTTTCATTGCTATAGATCGTCTCTGGGATTTAATCATTTGTACCACATGGTTGATGTGCTTTGAATCCTTGCATCTAAATGGAATTTCCTCAACATAAATACTGCTAGGGAATTTCAATGTTGCCATTGTAGTTGGTATTAAAGTCAGTACCTACAACATTGAAAATTATCCTTATATAAGAATTCCCTCCATCTTGTTGGCTTGTAACACTCTTGATGGTGGCTACATGAAATCTGATTCTGATTCTTCTTATACATTAGAGGGAGCTCATATATCCTTGTTTTGACTCTTCTAAATTATCATAATTAGAATCACTAGCTTCCATATTCAAAAATTCTCAACCACCATCTTCAATAAATTGGCCACCAGTTCAAGTTCATTTTGCTTTCATAATACTTTATATCCATGGAGTTCAGCCATTCCTTCATGCCATCAAGTGAAGATTGAGGAATGGCGTCAATGTAGAGTACATCCCGCTTGAAGTCTTTAAACCTTGCACATTTGAACAAATAGTTGACATCTTGCGGTCTCATTTAGCCTTTTAAAGAACATTTGCCAAATCTTATCAGCATATCTTCTACAAGTGCGTTTTGAAATCTTACCTTCCATGTGTTGCAAAATATCCTCATCAATATTAATCAAAAAAATTTCCTTTCTACGCAAAATTCTAGGTCGTGTTCTCCTAGGTACATACATCTCAACATTAGCAATTTCATCAATATTTAATTGAGGTGGGCTAGATTGCGTACCTTCGATCGAGGGTGGAATAGAAGACATACCTTGAGGTTCACATGGGGATGATGGCATACCTTCTTCATCAGATGTGGTGGATGGTGTCCAACCATACTCACTTGCGGTAGATGGTGTCCCTCCATATTCGCTTGTGCTTAATGGTGTCCCTTCATATTCACTTGCGGTAGAGGGTGTGTCTCCAAGTATAGTATCTACATCTCTCCTAGCATGACTCTTTCGCATTCGTGCCCTTTGTGCTGCCAATTTATTTTCTCTTTTTGATGGTTGAGGTTCCTCTTCAATTGGCTTGTTTTTGTCAATCATTTCCAATTTCTTCTTTTCACGATATGTCGCCACCCATTCTCTCTCCTGTTCTTTGAAGGTTTCATACTCTTCATCTTTTATATCTTTCTTCCTTGTTCACTTCTTTAGCATGGTAGATAATTTTACTTGTAGCATGGTAATAAGAGGAATATTAGTTCCTCAAAAACGTATCCATTAAAATAAATGAAATATATATGTCATTCAAGGCTTCATAAATAGACAACATAGGTGATAAGGTAGCTAAATACTGATGAGGTAATTTAGAAATAGATGGAAAGCATGGAACATGTCTTGGGGAACTTTTTGGAGTCTTTTAAAGGCATTAGGGGTGTGGGGGTGTGCCTTGACAAGTTGAAAGCTTCCTTGTACAGGCCTAGTGAAGCCTTGTTTATGGCTTGTAAATCAATATTTTGATACATTTTTTTTGGGTGTTTGATCCTATGCTTTTGGGAACTCATGGAGGATGGTATCAGGAGTCTAAAACCATATTTCATTGTCTAGTTAATGCCTTTAATTAGGTTTTATTTTGATTGTCCTATTGGTGAATGTTGCAAAGTTGCATGGGCTTGTGTAGGAGCGATGGAAGAATGGATGTTTTTGGGTGCAAGGTCTATTTTTTTGGTCATGTTGTGTTGTGTGAAGAGTTTTTACATCATCCCCAGTTCCTTTTCAGATGTCTGGTTGTGTGAGTCAAATTGAGTGGTCAAGTTGCATTGTTGAGAGGAATAGTGAAGTTGGTGTGTGCATATAGAGTATTTGAGAGAAGCTTTTGAAAAGGAAGTTGCTTCCCTTGCCACTCTGCATCATTTTCAATAGTATTTAGGGGTCTAGGTAGTAGAATTTTCAAAATGTGAAAAAATTCCTAAGTTGTGAAATTAAAAATCATCAGAAGTTAGATTTCACACATTCACCCCTTGAACCCTAGTAGTAGTGGAAACTCAGTTTGTGCCCAATAACTCAAATGTTCTCCAAAACAATAGAGAAAATATTGATGGTTTTAAACACCCATTTCAGAGTTATTACACATATCTCAATGTCAGGTACAAGTCCTTTGGACCAAATCCCCCAAAACACCCCTTCTAGGCTGACCTAATAAGGTTGATTAGGCCTAATTTGCAAAGCAACATGCCCTCAAACTTATCACATGACCTCAAAAACTTGGGGAAGAATTTGTTAGGTTCCCAAACCTCCCAAACCACAACTATATTCCTATGGTAAAGACAAATTCATGCCAAACCTGAAAACCCTTGTTTTATGCACTATTCAAGAGGGTTTATTGAATATGCTACTTCCACAACCTCCCAGACTTTAAAAACAACTTGAAAAAAGGAAATTAACCCTACACATGCCTAAAAGTTCAAAACATCATGACCTACCATAGAGATTCTCCCAAACCCTAGCCCTAAGCCCTCATTCACATGCATTTTTGTTCACAACAATATTACTCATATTGTAAGTTTGCACCCCTAACACCTATAACTCACTAAAACCACACCAATGGCTTGAAATGAGCCTTATTACATCCAAAAAACACTAATATTTCACACTTTACATGTAAATTCAAAAAAATTTCTTCAAAGGCTACAAAGATACTTTAGTGCAAGATCACCATTTTTCACATTTTAATACCTAAACTCAAAAACTCAACCTAAGACATGCTTAGTGGTCTTGATTGACCTTATTAAAAACAAAAAATTATCAAAGACTCATCCACCTACCTATTAACCTCCTAATTACCATCAAATGATCAAATAAGGAGGATGAGGTGTAGGTGCTCCTGCACCAAGGTTGTAAAAGTGTATTAAAGAGGGAGACCAACAGTCACCTCTTTCAAATGTTAGTTTTGGAAGTTGAAGTGGTTTGTTTTAGGAGGGAAAAATTATGAAAGGCCATGAGAAACTTGAATGGAGGATGATCCTTTGATTGGGCATCAAACCAAATGAAGAAATGTTGAGTTTTCCTTAAGAAAAATGAGGTTTTGGTGAGTGAAAATGAGTTTTTGAGTTGGGAAGCATTATTTTATGTTATATTGAGCATGAATAGGGTATTTTAGGCTTATTTGAATAGTTGTCAAGTTTTGGAGTGTTTGGCAAGTGCTACTTTCAATAAAACCTAGGGTTTCTAAGCCTAGGGAGAGGGTTTTATGGTTTGGGTGGTAAATGATTGAATCTCTACAATCTAACACTATAATTTGAAGTTTTGACAGATATAAAATGCTTCCCCAAGGTTTTAAGAGATTACAAAAAGTTTTGAAGGTGGTCCCTTTGTAAAAGTGGGCTAATTTGGGCCCTTAAAAGCATAGAAAATCTGATTTGTGGAGTTTGGTACAAAACAAGCATTGGTAATTGTTGGATAAGTTGAAAGGCTCTGTAATGGGTCCCTAATGTGTGTTGTGTTGTGAGTTGAAAGGTTGTGTGAGTGGAATTATACCCGATTGAGTGACTTTGATATTCTACAAGGAACAGTGTGAATATTTTGAATGAAGAAGTCCTGATGAAATTGTAAATTGAAAATTGTGTTTGCATATTGGAGTTGTGTATTTGTGTGTTGTAGGCCTCCCCCTACTGCATTAGGAGTATATTCCAATTTTTAATAGACTTGTATGGAAAATTTGGTAGCATAGACAAGGCAATAAACTAGTTTGTATAATTGTTTGACAAAATAACTCAATGAAAGCTTTAGAAGCATACACAAAGTAAGTCAATTGTTAAATAACAAAATGCCTCAAAGAGATGTGGTTAAAAAATGTAATTGGAAAGTGTATAAAATTGTGTAATTTAAAATGTCCATTGACAACCTAAGGTTGTAACATGACAAACAAACAACGATCAACATGGAATATGCAAAACAACAAAAATGAAAGCAAGCCATAATAGAATGAAATAAAATGTACAAAGATTTCAGATACCTAAAAAACCAGATTTTGAAATGGAGGAGTTCTACCCAATTATGTAGCCTTTGCTTATTCTTTCCTCAAACTCCTCAACAATTTGACTTTTTCAAAAGCTTGTTCCCCTCCAAACTTCAATTGTATATCAATCATCACTAGAATTCAAAATTGAAGTGATATTATATGCCTTTCAACATGAAAACTATGCTATTTCATGCAAAGGTGGTGAAAAGATTATGAAAAAGGTAGTGGAATATAAAAATCATGCATGGACACTTCACTCAATCTTGAAAAACCTACTTTTTTTTGGAGCACAAGTAGAACCAAGAGAATATGCAGAATGTGGGCCGACATCACGGGTATATTGTGTTTTTTTACCATTTTTAGTGCAAGAAAAAATGCACACACATTATAACGCAAGCGCAATATAAAACACATGCATTATTTATCTCTAGAACAGTCATCTCTACTTCTAAAAAATGCGCTCGCATTATCGTAAAGTTGGTTTCTTTTGTAGATTTATTTTCTCTCTCTGTCTATACTCTCTCCCACTCTCTCACACCCTCTCTCCCACCCTCTCACCCACTCTCCCACACTCTCTCCCACTCTCTCCCACTCTCTCCCTCCATATCTCCCACTCTCCCACTCTCCCACTCTATCTCCCACTCTCTCCTACTCTCTCACACTCTCTTCCTCCCTCCCTCCTCTCTCCCCTCTCTCCCTCTCCACACTCTCTCCTCTCTCCCTCTCTTCCTCCCTCCCTCCCACTCTCTCCCACCTCTCCACTCTCTCCCTCTCTCCCTCCTATCTACCACTCACCCACTCTCTCCCACCCTCTCCCACTCTCCCACCCTCTTGACCCCTCCCACCCTCTCAGCTTTCCCTCTCCCACTCTCTCCCACTCTCTCCCTCCCTATCTCCTGATAGAACAAGGTTGGATTGAATCACTCACTGACTCAATGCTCTGGGTCACAATTTGATAACCCCTTTGGTGATATCTCATCCACCACTCAACCTATAGGTCACCTGCTATTTAGGAACCCCTGGTTAGATTTCCAACCCTGCTATCATTTTCCAATTTGCTGCTACCAAGCATTTCCTGGTGTTTTCCCTCGCCTTCGCCACCTAGCCCTTAATCCACTTAAAGACTAGTGAATCACTAATACCTCCAAATATTGTTGCAGGGGTGTAAGTAGCTTCCATAGCTTCAAATCAATCTCCTAAAAGTTCTTGAACATCCTTCATAACCCAATCCTCCATCACTTTCACTAAATCACCAATTGAGGGTTTGGAAGGGCTACAATGCTAGAAGCCCAGTTAGGCCTCTTGACAGAGAAAAATGCAATTTTCTCCTAAAATCACCAAATGACCTGAGTTTTTCTGTTGGGGTTGGTGATTCCCATGCCACCAACTTAAATATTCTTGAGTTTTTGAGCCTCTACAGGCTGTACACTGCCCAAATGTGAAAGGAGCCAGGAACACTAGGGTTTCAAAACTGTTTAGAACCAGTTTAGGACTGGTGAAAAGTTCTTCATGAAAATGGACTGTTACGGGCTCTTCCTTGTCACTGTGCAGAGCCAAGACACTCCCCTAAATCCTCAAAAAATAATCTTTTAAAAATCTTCACTCCCCTGCAAATTATTTACGCTGTCCTCAAGCTTTTCCTAGCCGGGTTCTCACTGTCTCGCCTAGGAAAAATCATTTAGCATGCTAACAACTCTCAAAAAGCATTCTTTATTTACAATATGTACAGGTGTGGAGTCTAACCTAGCTTCCTCTGTTCCCATACTTCTTGGTACGGCCAGGAAATAGGCTAGAACTCCATTTTTTTTTATTTTAACAGTCAAAACAACAAAACACAAAACCACAAAATAACAAGAAAAGGAAATAGCGATGGGTTAACTGACTATACAGTCATAAGAATGATTGAAATGACTTCCCTACATGCTGTAACAAATAGCCAAATGCCTAAATCAATTCATTAAATTGCTGTTTCCAGAAAACAAAACAGAAAACTGTATTTTTCTTCAACAAAATCACTGTTCTATTCACTTTCTCATAAACTGCCACGCAACCAATCTTCCAACCTCTTCTCCAGGTCGAAAAACACCTTTTTTACAATGTCAAGAAGAAGTTAGGTTACATTAGGGTTCACGTTTTTAACCAAGAATGAAAAAAACATGCGGTTTGAAAACACAGTGTGTTTTCGAACTTTTCCCAAAAACTTAGGAAACGCCTCCAAAAGACTTCCCAATTTATTTTTAATTTTACCTAAGCTTAAAATAGGTCCCCTTACACTTTATAAATGATGTATAAGACCATTAGAAAACAAAACCAAAAGATTAAGAGCAAAACATTAAAATTACGCTTGTATTCAAGTAGGTGCTCCTGCACCATTCTCCCCCTCTCAGCACAAAGATCAAGGACTGGAAGGTGGTATCAGTTTCAGGTCAATGCCAAGCTTCTTGAATTGATCCTCTTGTACCCATGTAGCCTCTGAGTCAGGTTTGCTCTTCCACTTGATAAGGTGCTCCATGTATACCTTATTCCTTGTTGCTTTCTTCACCCTGGACTCCAAGACCTTCTCTGCCTGAGCTTTCTCTTGACTTGGAAGGGGTATATTGCTGATATCTTTAAAGATTTCCTGATTGTTTTGAACTTCATCATTGACTGTACCCTTGTATCTGATCAAATCAGCAACGTTGAAGACTGGAGATATGCCCAAATCCGATGGAAGTTCCACTTTGTATGCATTCTTTCCATACTTAGCTATCACCTTGCATGGTCCTACCCGTTTCATTTGCAATTTGGTGGACATCCCCTTCTGTAATCTGGATTTGTTGAGGTGAACCATCACATAATCACCCACCTGGAACTGCACATCTCTTCTTGTCTCATCAACTTTGTCCTTCAACTTTTGTGTTGCTGCTGTGATTGTTTTCTTAACCTGCTCATGAATCTCCTTCATGGTTTGAGTGAAGTCTTCTGCATGTCCACTCCTATTCTCCATTGTTCCCAGGTCTCTGAGCTCACAAACTCCTCTTGGATGCATTCCGTACACAACTTCAAATGGGCTTTTTCCTGTAGTTCTGTTCACACTATCATTGTATGCATATTCCGCTTGGGAAATCACCATATCCCAGGTCTGTCCATATTCCTTTGTCAAGCACCTCAATAGGTTACCTAACACTCTGTTAACCACCTCGGTTTGACCATCGGTCTGAGGATGGTAAGCTGATCCAAATGATAAATTAGTTCCCAATCTGCTCCATAGTGTTTTCCAGAAATGACTCATGAATTTTACATCCCTATCGGAGACAATGCTCAATGGCAATCCATGGATTCTCACAACTTCCCTAAAAAATAGATGGGCAATATAGCTTGCATCGTGTGTGGTCTTGCAAGGAATAAAGTGACTCATCTTGCTAAATCTGTCCACAACTACAAAAACACTATCAAAACCAGATTTAGTCTTGGGAAGACCCACCACAAAATCCATACTCACACACTCCCATGGTCTGTTCGGAATAGGCAAAGGCTGATATAACCCAGCATTGCTAGCTCCCCCTTTTGCTTTCATGCAAACAACACATTGTTCAACATACTTTCTGACATCTCGTGCTAACTTAGGCCAATAGTAAAACCTTTGTACCAGCTCTAAAGTTTTATTAATACCAAAATGCCCACTAAGACTGCCATTGTGTTTTTCTTGGATAAGATTTTCTCTCATTGATCCTCTTGGGACACATAACAGATTGAATAACAACCCATTTTGAAATGTATACTCATCATATTGACTGTGAAAATGATTTGCAAAGTCTGAACATACCTTGTAGGCTTCGGAAAAGTCTTCATCATCACCATAGAGATCCTTAAAACTTTCCAATCCAATGCTTTTCAGCTGTATCTCTTGGACTGTCAACATCCTCCTGCTTAATGCATCTGCCACTTTGTTTTGTTGTCCCTTCTTGTGCTTAATGGTAAATGTGAAAGCTTGAATGTACTCCATCCATTTCAAGTGCCTATTGCTTAACTTCTCCTGGGTATTGATGTAACTGAGTGCTTGGTTATCCATGAAGACCACAAACTCTTTGGGCAGCAAATAATGCCTCCATTTCCTAAGGGACTGCACTAAAGCATAAAGTTCCAGATCATAGGTGGAGTATTTTTGCTTAGCTTCATTGAGTTTTTCACTAAAGAAAGCTACAGGTCTACCTTCTTGACTAAGGACTCCTCCTACTACTACTCCACTTGCATCACACTCAACTGTAAACAATTTATCAAAACTAGGCAATAACAAGATAGGTTGTGTTGCCACTTCTTTTTTCAACTTTTCAAACCCTTTATCAGCCTCTAAAGTCCACTTAAACTTTGTTTTCTGACCACCCTTGATTGTATCTAACACTGGTGCACATATACCACTAAAATTCCTTATAAACTTCCTATAAAACTGAGCCAAACCATGAAAACTCCTTACCTCAGTTGTGTGGTTGGTGTAGGCCAGTTTAGGATAGCTTCTACCTTACTTGGATCCATCTTCAGCGTTCCTTGAGATACCACAAAGCCTAGATACACAAGCTCTTGTTTGAAGAACTCACACTTCTCAAGGTTGATTGCCAACTGTTCTTCTTGCAACCTTTTGAGCACCATCTCTACATGCTTCAAATGTTCTTCTGCTGTCTTACTGAAAATCAGTATGTCATCCAAGTAGACTACCACAAAAATCCCTGTGAAATCTTTAAGCACCTCATTCATTAGTCTCATGAACGTGCTAGGGGCATTCGAGAGGCCAAATGGCATCACTTTCCACTCATACAAACCATCATTTGTCTTAAAAGCTATCTTCCATTCATCACCCTCCTTAATTCTGATTTGGTGATACCCGCTCTTAAGATCTAGCTTAGTGTAAAATTTTGCACCTCCAAGGCAATCCAATAAATCTTCAATCCTAGGTATTGGAAATCTATACCTAATTGTGATTCTATTTATTGCTCTAGAATCAGTACAAAGTCTCCATTTACCTCCTTTTTTTGTTGCCAAAACAACTGGGACTGCACATGGACTAATACTCTTTTGAATCAGACCTTGATTCAGCAACTCTTCCACTTGTCTTGCCACCTCTTTGTTCTGCTCAGGGGTCAGTTTGTATGCTGCTTTGTTAGGCAATGAGGCTCCAGGTATGAAGTCAATTTGATGACTTATTGCTCTCTTGGGTGGTAGAGTTGATGGTGTTCCATCACTCACAATGCTCTTATATTTTTCTAGCAGCCTTTGAACTGTTTCAGGTATGACTGTATTCTCAGCCTTTTCTTCCTCTTTGGACTGCATTAGGACCACATAACCTTCATTCCCTTGGTGTAGATCCTTGATGAACTCTTTACCACTGCTCAACATGATATTAGGAACCTTGGACTGCCCTTCATCTTCCTCAATCAATGATTGCAGCTTGAATGTTTTTCCATCTTTCGTGAACTCAATGGTGTTCTCCTTTCCATGATATACAACACCTCTATCATATTGCCATGGCCTACCAAGAAGAAGATGGCATGCATCCATGGGCAGTACATCACAAATCAGCTTGTCTTTGTAGCCTCCGATTGAAAATTCCACTGTAACCTGGTCATTCACTAAGACACTTTGCCCTTTATTCAACCATGTGACTTTGTAGGGATTGGCATGAGGTACCTTCTGCAATTTTAACTTATTTACTGCCTCCTGAGATATTATATTGTCTGTAGAACCAGAATCTACAATAACCTTACATACCTTTCCAAGTATTTTGCACCTTGCTCGAAACAAAGCTCTCCTTTGCTTGGGTTCTTCCTTGACTGGTTGTCTGATCAGCACTCTATTAAACATCAGATTTTCACCTACTTCTGATTCTATGTGACTGATCTCAGGTGTCTTTACACTCATGGTGTCCTCTTGTGCATAAGCTACTCTTTTCTCATTGCTAGATGAAGCTTTCTCCGGGCATCT
>VDFB02271269.1:0-10939 GCA_007258455.2 Sequoia sempervirens
GGTTAACTGACTATACAGTCACAAGAATGATTGAAATGACTTCCCTACATGCTGTAACAAATAGCCAAATGCCTAAATCAATTCATTAAATCGCTGTTTCCAGAAAACAAAACAGAAAACTGTATTTTTCTTCAACAAAATCACTGTTCTATTCACTTTCTCATAAACTGCACGCCACCAATCTTACAACCTCTTCTCCAAGTCGAAAAACACCTTTTTTACAATGTCAAGAAGAAGTTAGGTTACATTAGGGTTCACTTTTTTAACCAAGAATGGCAAAAAAACACACGGTTTGAAAACACAGTGTGTTTTCGAACTTTTCCCAAAAACTTAGGAAACGCCTCCAAAAGACTTCCCAATTTATTTTTAATTACGCCTAGCTTCAAAATAGGTCCCCTTACACCTTATCAATGATGTATAAGACCATTACAAAACAAAACCAAAAGATTAAGAGCAAAACATTAAAATTACGCTTGTATTCAAGTAGGTGCTCCTGCACCATTCTCCCCCCTCTCAGCACAAAGATCAAGGACTGGAAGGTGGTATCAGTTTCAGGTCAATGCCAAGCTTCTTGAATTGATCCTCTTGTACCCATGTAGCCTCTGAGTCAGGTTTTCTCTTCCACTTGATAAGGTGCTCCATGTATACCTTATTCCTTGTTGCTTTCTTCACCCTGGACTCCAAGACCTTCTCTGCCTGAGCTTTCTCTTGACTTGGAAGGGGTATATTGCTGATATCTTTAAAGATTTCCTGATTGTTTTGAACTTCATCATTGACTGTACCCTTGTATCTGATCAAATCAGCAACGTTGAAGACTGGAGATATGCCCAAATCCGATGGAAGTTCCACTTTGTATGCATTCTTTCCATACTTAGCTATCACCTTGCATGGTCCTACCCGTTTCATTTGAAATTTGGTGGACATCCCCTTCTGTAATCTGGATTTGTTGAGGTGAACCATCACATAATCACCCACCTGGAACTGCACATCTCTTCTTGTCTCATCAACTTTGTCCTTCAACTTTTGTGTTGCTGCTGTGATTGTTTTCTTAACCTGCTCATGAATCTCCTTCATGGTTTGAGTGAAGTCTTCTGCATGTCCACTCCTATTCTCCATTGTTCCCAGGTCTCTGAGCTCACAAACTCCTCTTGGATGCATTCCGTACACAACTTCAAATGGGCTTTTTCCTGTAGTTCTGTTCACACTGTCATTGTATGCATATTCCGCTTGGGAAATCACCATATCCCAGGTCTGTCCATATTCCTTTGTCAAGCACCTCAATAGGTTACCTAACACTCTGTTAACCACCTCGGTTTGACCATCGGTCGGAGGATGGTAAGCTGATCCAAATGATAAATTAGTTCCCAATCTGCTCCATAGTGTTTTCCAGAAATGACTCATGAATTTTACATCCCTATCTGAGACAATGCTCAATGGAAATCCATGGATTCTCACAACTTCCCTAAAAAATAGATGGGCAATATAGCTTGCATCATGTGTGGTCTTGCAAGGAATAGAGTGACTCATCTTGCTAAATCTGTCCACAACTACAAAAACACTATCAAAACCAGATTTAGTCTTGGGAAGACCCACCACAAAATCCATACTCACACACTCCCATGGTCTGTTCGGAATAGGCAAAGGCTGATATAACCCAGCATTGCTAGCTCCCCCTTTGGCTCTCATGCAAATGACACACTGTTCAACATACTTTCTGACATCTCGTGCTAACTTGGGCCAATAGTAAAACCTTTGTACCAGCTCTAAAGTTTTGTTAATACCAAAATGCCCACTAAGACTGCCATTGTGTTTTTCTTGGATCAGATTTTCTCTCATTGATCCTCTTGGGACACACAATAGATTGCCCTTGAATAACAACCCATTTTGCAATGTATACTCAGCATATTGACTGTGAAAATGATTTGCAAAGTCTGAACATACCTTGTAGGCTTCGGAAAAGTCTTCGTCATCACCATAGAGATCCTTAAAACTTTCCAATCCTATGCTTTTCAGCTGTATCTCTTGGACTGTCAACATCCTCCTGCTTAATGCATCTGCCACTTTGTTTTGCTGTCCCTTCTTATGCTTAATGGTAAATGTGAAAGCTTGAATGTACTCCATCCATTTCAAGTGCCTATTGCTTAACTTCTCCTGGGTATTGATATAACTAAGTGCCTGGTTATCCGTGAAAACCACAAATTCTTTGGGTAGCAAATAATGCCTCCATTTCCTAAGGGACTGCACTAAAGCATAAAGTTCCAGATCATAGGTGGAGTATTTTTGCTTAGCTTCATTGATTTTTTCACTAAAGAAGGCTACAGGTCTACCTTCTTGACTAAGGACTCCTCCTACTGCTACTCCACTTGCATCACACTCAACTGTAAACAATTTATCAAAACTAGGCAATAACAAGATAGGTTGTGTTGCCACTTCTTTTTTCAACTTTTCAAACCCTTTATCAGCTTCTAGTGTCCATTTAAACTTTGTTTTCTGACCACCCTTGATTGTATCTAACACTGGTGCACATATACCACTAAAATTTCTTATAAACTTCCTATAAAACTGAGCCAAACCATGAAAACTCCTTACCTCAGTTGCTGTGGTTGGTGTAGGCCAGTTTAGGATAGCTTCTACCTTACTTGGATCCATCTTCAGCGTTCCTTGAGATACCACAAAGCCTAGATACACAAGCTCTTGTTTGAAGAACTCACACTTCTCAAGGTTGATTGCCAATTGTTCTTCTTGCAACCTTTTGAGCACCATCTCTACATGCTTCAAATGTTCTTCTGCTGTCTTACTGAAAATCAGTATGTCATCCAAGTAGACTACCACAAAAATCCCTGTGAAATCTTTAAGCACCTCATTCATTAGTCTCATGAACGTGCTAGGGGCATTTGAGAGGCCAAATGGCATCACTTTCCACTCATATAAACCATCATTCGTCTTAAAAGTTGTCTTCCATTCATCACCTTCCTTAATTCTGATTTGGTGATACCCGCTCTTAAGATCTAGCTTAGTGTAAAATTTTGCACCTCCAAGGCAATCCAATAAATCTTCAATCCTAGGTATTGGAAATCTATACCTAATTTTGATTCTATTTATTGCTCTAGAATCAGTACAAAGTCTCCACTTACCTCCTTTTTTTGTTGCCAAAACAACTGGGACTGCACATGGACTAATACTCTTTTGAATCAGACCTTGATTCAGCAACTCTTCCACTTGTCTTGCCACCTCTTTGTTCTGCTCAGGGGTCAGTTTGTATGCTGCTTTGTTAGGCAATGAGGCTCCAGGTATGAAGTCAATTTGATGACTTATTGCTCTCTTGGGTGGTAGAGTTGATGGTGTTCCATCACTCACAATGCTCTTATATTTTTCTAGCAGCCTTTGAACTGTTTCAGGTATGACTGTCTTCTCAGCCTTTTCTTCCTCTTTGGACTGCATTAGGACCACATAACCTTCATTCCCTTGGTGTAGATCCTTGATGAACTCTTTACCACTGCTCAACATGATATTAGGAACCTTGGACTGCCCTTCATCTTCCTCAATCAACGATTGCAGCTTGAAGGTTTTTCCATCCTTCGTGAACTCAATGGTGTTCTCCTTTCCATGATATACAGCACCTCTATCATATTGCCATGGCCTACCAAGAAGAAGATGGCATGCATCCATGGGCAGTACATCACAAATCAGCTTGTCTTTGTAGCCTCCAATTGAAAATTCCACTGTAACCTGCTCATTCACTAAGACACTTTGCCCTTTATTCAGCCATGTGACTTTGTAGGGATTGGCATGAGGTATCTTCTGCAATTTTAACTTATTTACTGCCTCCTTAGATATTATATTGTCCGTAGAACCAGAATCGACAATAACCTTACATACCTTTCCAAGTATTTTGCACCTTGCTCGAAACAAAGCTCTCCTTTGCTTGGGTTCTTCCTTGACCGGTTGTCTGATCAGCACTCTATTAAACATTAGATTTTCACCTACTTCTGATTCTATGTGACTAATCTCAGGTGTCTTTACACTCATGGTGTCCTCTTGTGCATAAGCTACTCTTTTCTCATTGCTAGATGAAGCTTTCTCCGGGCATCTATAAGCTGGATGGCCTAGCTGATTGCAATTATAACACTTCATGGTGGCAAAGTAGGAGTTACTTCTGCCTGCTCCTCTTCCTCTGTTTGAACCCCCTTGAGGTCCTCTTCCTCTATTAAATCCTCCTCTTGATGAGGTTTCACCTCCATGCTCAATAAGCTTTGATTCTCCTTGGCTTCTTTGGTCACCACCTCTTCCTTGGTAACCTCCACGCTGTCCTCTTTGATCTCTACCTCTTCCTCTACCCTTTGAGGACTGATCATGCTTCCTTTTATTCCTCTCTTCAATCTTAATAGCTAGCTGATAACATTGGTGGACTGTCTTGGGGCTGAGCAAAGCCATCTCTTCTTGTATATTCCACTTCAATCCATTTAGGTATCTAGCCACTTTTAGGCTCTCATCTTCTGCCACATTCGATCTCAAACAAAGCTTTTGAAACTCTTCTGTGTAGGTGTTTACATCTAGGTCTTTTTGTCTTAAACTCTGCCTCTTCTTGTGGAGCTGAATTTCATAATCATCCGGCATATAAGCTTCTTTCACTTTAGCAACCATTCCTTTCCAGGTTGATATGGGCTGCTTACCTTGTTTCTCCCTTTTAGTCTGGACAAACTTCCACCAAGTTAATGCTGATCCTCTCAACCTTGACTTTGCAACCTTCACCTTTTGTGCTTCTGTAACTCCATCACATTCGAAGTGGTTCTCCATTCCTTCTATCCAGTCCATGACTAAGTCAGGTTCCATCTTTCCACTAAATAGTGGCACTCCTTCAAGTGATTTTCCACTCAAAGCTTTTAATGCCTTCAAGAAAGGCTCCTCCTTCAAGACGGGGTCAGGTTCAGGGGTCTTATCTTCCTCTGCAACCTCTTCTTCTTTCGGAATTCTTCCTTCAAACTGTGCACTCCTCACTGCTGCCTCAAGTTGAGCTATTCTTTCCCTCAACTGCTTATTGTCTTCTTCTTGCTCTTCAACCATCTTTGCCAGTTCTGCGTTGGTCACCATGGTGGAAGTATCACTTGACTCTATGTCTGACATGCAAGATTCCTTTCCCAAATCTTTAGCTGGGCTCTGATACCAATCTGATAGAACAAGGTTGGATTGAATCACACACTGACTCAAAGCTCTGGGTCACAATTTGATAACCCCTTTGGTGATATCTCATCCACCACACAACCTGTAGGTCCCCTGCTATTTAGGCACCCCTGGTTAGATTTCCAACCCTGCTATCATTTTCCAATTTGCTGCTACCAAGAATTTTCTGGTGTTTTTCCTCACCTTCACCGCCTAGCCCTTAATCCACTTAAAGACTAGTGAATCACTAATACCTCCAAATCTTGTTGCAGGGGTATAAGTAGCTTCCATAGCTTCAAATCAATCTTCTAATGGTTCTTGAACAGCCTTCATAACCCAATCCTCCATCGCTTTCACTAAATCACCAATTGAGGGTTTGAAAGGGCTACAATGCTAGAAGCCCAGTTAGGCCTCTTGACAGAGAAAAATGCAATTTTCTCCTAAACTCCCCAAATGACCTGAGTTTTTCTTTTGGGGTTGGTGATTTCCATGCCAACAAATTAAATATTCTTGAGGTTTTGAGCCTCTACAGGCTGTACACTGCCCAAATGCAAAAGGAGCCAGGAACACTAGGGTTTCAAAACTGTTCAAAACCAGTTTAGGACTGGTGAAAAGTTCTTCATGAAAACGGACTGTTACAGGCTCTTCCTTGCCACCATGCAGAGCCAAGACACTCCCCTAAATCCTCAAAAAATAATCTTTCAAAAATCTTCACTCCCCTGCAAATTATTTACGCTGTCCTCAAGCTTTTCCTAGCCGGGTTCTCACTGTCTCGCCTAGGAAAAATCATTTAGCATGCTAACAACTCTCAAAAAGCATTCTTTATTTACAATATGTACTGTGGAGTCTAACCTAATACTTCTTGGTACGAAATCGCTCGGTCCAATGTAGCTCGGAGTGATTCGGCGTATTTGGGTGCAAAAGAGGACCATCCCTGGCGTAAACGTACAACAAGATGAGAGTGTGATGCTAATCTAGGTGTTATGTGTAGCAGATCAAGCTTGTTGTCATGCAAATGCTGAATGATGGTTGATTGGTAAGCTTATTACCATTTGATGTTACAATACAAAACAAAACCAAGCAAGGAAATTTGTGTTCACTTATCATTTTTTAGTATTATTATTCTACGCTTTCTTGTGTAACATCTAGGCTAGTGGCTTATAAGATGATTGTTATTTTGCTCGAATATGCACATTATGCACTAATTTTTCATTGATCTATGTTCCTTTGTAAGTGGAATGGTTTGAAAGTGTCATTTGTACCTACTAGTACAATTGTAGAATGGTATGGTGTGGTTATTGTGGAGGAACAATGCATTTGTGACATAGTTGTATGGCAAGACTTTCATGGAAATGTTTTGTGAATGCTTTTGCAGGAAAATAGTAAAATGTTAAGGTCTTTACAGTGGAAGGTTGCAGTAGGTTTTGGTTTCAAGGGGAGCTTCTTAGCATATTCTTTATTCTTGATATTTTTAGCTGATATGTTTATTGTATGTATGATGTCAAGTGACAAACAAGCTTCATCACTATTTCTGTTTGTGATCATGTTACAATGGTAGTTGGCATGACACTTCATCTTTTAGTTCTCGATGGATATGATACTCTACTTCTTTTGATAGTTCAGTTTGATGTTTCACTTGACAACTTGGTATTTGCATATATTTATACGTTTAGTTTGACATCAATTCCAAAGGAAAACTCCTTTGTTTGGACATTGATATTTATAGCATTGATTTTGGCATTGCATTCTCATTGGCATGTTGTTTGACATCAATTCCAAAGGAAAAGTTTGTTGACATTGATTTTGGCATTGATTTCAAGGGATGATCATAGGTGGCATGCATTCAAATAATGAGACAATTTTGTTTTTTGTTGAATTTTCAACTTGGCACATTTTTAGGTAATACACTATATATACATTTGTGGCATTTATTGAAGGTTTATTGTTATTTGGTTGGTTGCAATGAAATATACATTTCTCTATTTCTAGGTGAGTTTGGTATTGATAAGTCATGGAGGCAGCAATACTTATTGAGGCAACAATACTTGATATAATTGGGGTTTAGATCATGTAATGGTCTTTTGCATTTTTTTGGTTTATACTTCAATACTTGATATATTTGACTTTCAAATTAACACAAGGATTTCACTAGGATTCTTGTTCATTATGAAGTTAGACCACTTTCATAAAAGTAAATAGGGAGGATTGACATATATCATTTTTTTGTTTGGCTAGTGACTTTGAGAAAAAACACCGACATAATAAGTTGTTGCATATCTAAAAGGTAATGATGAAATTTCAACATAATGGTTAGTGGTTTGATAATTTCATTTGAAAAGGCTTACCAAGTTCATTATGACCTAAATATTTTTATTAAATATAAGCAACAAATCATTTTTAACACAACCAGCTTAGGGCTCAAAGAAACTTTCAAAGAGTTGGTTGTATTGTGGCTGCAAAGGATGGGTTTTAGGCAATAGACTTGTGGTTTTAGTTTCTATAGATAAGTCAATCTTCATTGATTAAGTTTCATTGTATTTATCTAAAAATTAGTTGAGTGTTTATTGTCTTTGCATTTGTTAAGGTTGATTTGTGGTTGCATTATGTATGGCTATCAAATTTGATTCAAAGTCTATCATTTCAATCTTGTTCAATTTTTCATACTCTCATTATGTTTTGGTATTGAGCACACATGTAAGTTTATTGTCTAATCTTATGTATATCCTTTTGCTAGGGCAAAGGCTCTCTAAAGGTATTGTTGTTCCTATTTTGTATTGTCTAGGGCATAGTTTTGTTACAAATACATTGTTGTTTGTAAAGTGAAAACTAAAGTTTATTGATTGGATTGGTGTGGAGTATTTTGTGTAGTTTGCATACCTTGATTTAGATGCAATGTAAATAATATACCAGTGTGTATTACATATGTCTAAGGTGCATAGTGTTTATTTCATCAATAATAGTTTAAGTGGCTGGAAATGCTTTGAGTTTGAAAGATGTGCAATGCAATGTAATCAGCAATATGAATAAACTACATAATATAACCATTCTTTTTATGCTATTGTACATCAAGATATTTAACCATTGCTCACTTGATTAAAATTTCAAAGAGTTTAATTATGCACATGAGGAGGCAATTAAATTTCGATTGTCAACTTCTATATATGAAATTATCCAATAATCAAGTGTATGTCCATATACAAAAATGGCATCAACGCCAACTCAAACAAAATTTTACAATATGTGGCATATGCCATCTCGGTATCTATTCAATATTTACATGCCAAAATGTCTATCTCATTCTAAACTACTGGTGGATCATCAAAATGGAGCCTCTTTGAAGCACTCGTTGCCTCTGAAGGTAGCTGCACAAGAAAAAGTCAAACCACAATTGAGATTACTTATACTATATAATTTAAAATCGAATAATTAACATCAAAATCAATATACATTAAATTATAATTGAACTCTAAAATTGTAATCTTGATTACCTGAAATATCCGTCTCTTCAAAGGGTCAGGAGTTCTAGAATATGCCCCTCTCAAAGAACCAACCAAACCATCTTTTGTAATTTCAATCTATATAGGTGAACAAAAACATAAAACTGATCCAAGTTAGCATACAATTGTCAGTAATAGGAACATATAAATACCAAACACAAAATAAAATGAACACATACTTCTTTAGGTGTTCCAACACCTCCTCCTTGAGCTGCTTCAACACCTACTCCTTCAGGGGTTCCCATCTGTCTTGCTTGATTATTTGTGGCCCTTGTCCTTAAGGGCGTATAGCTCATAATACCACCCCGCACATAAAAATGACAAGTACATATGAAACGCTACCAATAAATCTAATAATAGATGTATGTATAATCAATATAAGATCTTAAAATTCTTAATTCAATCAAATTTGAGTTCAATTACCTTGCCCTTATCCAACATTGCACTTCCATAGTCTGAACAAGGTTGCACCTCGCTCGCAGAAGGTATTTCCTACAAGAGGAAAAGAAGATAAACATATAAGTTATTATATAATTTCATTTTAATGACAATTCAAAGGACAAGAAAGTATACTATAAATAAATGTAAATGAATGAGTGCAAAAATATATACTGTGTGCATGTCCAGGCCAAATGAAATGGCCCTTAGGGTGCTATCCATCACATTTGTCAGCTCCTCCTGGGACATCAACTGTTAAATAGACCATGTAAATAAATATTAGTACATTATACTATCTCTTATTAATATTCATTTTAAAATAAATGCAAGTTATAAATTCACAACTCAAATTTTACAGTGTCTGAGTCAATGTCCCCTCCCTAGCCCGAGGAGGACTACGTATGGTGTGTCCCTCCCCTAGCGTCGATCTATAATATCCATCATAGAGTCATAATCCCGAAGTGTCTAGGGGATGCTTCGTAGAGAGCTCTAAAGAGAGGACCCAAAGCAAATTTAGTACATGGAGCAAGTATGTGGTACACAAATATGTGGACTGATGAGGATGATCGGCAGCACTTTCACGAGCCATCTGCAACATCACCCAGAATGTGGGCTGAGCTACTATAGAAGCATCTTGAAACCAAAGACCACTCAAAGAGTGAATGGCCTGGATAGTTTGTGTGGTTGCATCCTCTGTAATATCTGTATGTTGTACTGGAGGTGGTGGAGGAAGGGGAGGACGTGGAACATGTGGGTGCTTTATTACTCTAACTGCCCCTTCTCTATCCTGGGGCATACCTCCACCAACGCCCTGAAAGGGTCTAATGTCAAAGTAATTGACATGATGCCCTAACACAAACTCAGCATATAATTTTTTTATAAAGTAAAATGGTACATCCAAATTGTTGTTGGGTGGTTTCAAAAAAACCATACACCAACGATCCCAAAATTTTTCTACAATGTCTCTATGGAGTGCACCACCATTTTTTATAGAAAGTTTTGTTTTATTAACATTAACTGGCAAACCAGTGCGGGGGTTAACAAATAAAGAGGCTATTTGGGCTTTGGTTATCCCAAGATCTTTCACATCATCATAGGACAATCCACATGCATAATATTCTCTCATGTTTTCTTGCCACGAATGAAAGGCATTATGTTGCGAGGAGAGGGTTTCTATATTTTTAATTATTTCATTCATTGTGTTTGACATCGAAGATAATCGAGGGACTCTTGTATAAACTTTAGAAATTCCCCTCAATTGTTGCAATTTTTCAGAAATTAATTCTTGAATTGATGGCTGTGGAGGTGGTGGAGGTGGTGGTGGTGGAGGTGGAGGAGGTGGAGGAGGTGGAGGTGGAGGTGGAGGAGGTGGAGGTGGAGGAGGGTGGAGGTGGTGGAGGTGGTGGGAATTTGAGATTGCATTTTCATGAAATTGACAGCCATAATGCACGATTCAATATAAAAACAAATCAATCTAATTAGAATTAGACAATATAAATGAAAATATTATAAAAATACCCTAGTTTATAACAAAAATCTATAAAATTTTCTAATTTTTAATCCAAATACATAAAAAACTCTATTTTTTAAGTCAAAATCCATTGCAAACATTCAAATTTTATCAAAATCCATGCTAAAGTTTGGTGGAAAAGGTTTAATTGTTTGAATATGACTAATTGGAGGAAGTTGAATCATATTCTTGTTTAACAATTGCAACATGATCACATGGAGAGAATCAAACAACTATGAAAATTTCCTATCTCATGGCCTAAATTTATATCTGGAGTTATGTTTACAGTAGTTACTTTTGTCTCAATATTATGAGCAGTTTGACATGAATGTTT
>VDFB02271271.1:0-19491 GCA_007258455.2 Sequoia sempervirens
GTTGTCCAATGTAGTAGAGACCCCTTGGTTATATAGCCAAGGTGAGATGCAGATGTCATAGGATTATGACAAGTGTCTTAATCATATGACATGAGACAACTTGACACAACTACCTAGGTCACATGTAGTAGTTTTTAAAAGATAACAACTAATGACAACTAACACCTTCTAGAAAGAATCTTAGGACCTAAGTAAACTTAACATGGGAATATGTCCACTAAGTCCCTCGTAAGTGGAATAACTAGGTACAAGACATTTATTCACACTAATAGTTTACTATCAACATCACATGCCCAATCTGAATCCACATAACCATGAATATCAAGGGAAATATCGTCTTCAATCAAATTACTATGACAACACAAGGAATACTTTGAGGTACCGTGCAAATATTTGAAGACTCTTTTAGTTGCATCCTAGTGAACTCTACTTGGATTAAACATATATTTGGAAAGAACTCCCATTGCTTGGGAAATGTCTGGTCTAGCACAAACCATAACATACATCAAACTTCCAACTGCACTCTAGTAAGGCACTCTACTCATCTCTTCTATCTCTAATGGGGATGTTGGACAATCTAAAATAGATAACTTTATTCCAACTGAGAAAGGAACACAGAATGGTCTACAATCCTACATGTTAAATCTCTGTAAAATTTAATTGCCATACTTACTTTGGCCAAGTCATAACTTTTTGTTCACTCTATCTCTTTTAATTTCCATCCCAAGAATGTGTTTAGTTGCACCAAGGTCTTTCTTTTCAAATTTAGCTGCAAGTTGAAATTTCAGTTCTGAAATTATACCTTTCCCTTTGCCAATAAATAGCATATTATCAACATATAATGCAATAAATAGGAAACAATCACCATCAATTTTATAATAAATACAATGATCTGATTTGGAACGCTTAAATCCCAAACTCAACACATTTATTAAATTTTTGGTACCACATCCTAGGACTCTATTTTAGGCCATACAAATATTTTTTTAATTTGTAAACCAATTTACTTTTATCTTTCGCCACGTAGTGCTATGTTTGCACGTTATATAAATATCCTCCTCCAAGTCACCATGAAGGAAAGCAATTTTCACATCCATTTGCTCAACCTCTAAATCATATGTAGTAGAAATAGAAAGCAAAAATCTAATGGATGCCATTTTTGCAACAAGAGAAAATATCTCACTATAACTAACACTGTCAACTTTAAAGTAACCTTTCACAACGAACCTTACTTTGTAATTCTCAATACCTCCATCTGAACCAATCTTTTTCTTGAACACCCATTTGCAACCAACAAGTTTTCATCCTGTAGGCAATGGTACAAAATCCCATGTATCATTCTTTTTCAAAGATGCCATTTCTTCATCCATAACAATTTTCCAGGATTCTGCATCATTTATACCTAATGCCTCTTTTATAGTTCTAGGTTCATCCATGTTAGTATTCAAAGCAAAATTACATCTCGAATCATTAGGTAAATACTTTTTAGATGGTTGTCCATGCCTTGTAGACCTACGAACAAGTTGATTTAGAGGTTGTTCCTCCTCTTCTGAAGATTTACAGCTAGATAATCTCTCCTCAACTTCTTGTCTATCAATGGGCCTCGTTTCAACTTTCTCAAGTGTAGAAGGAAGTTAAATCACATCTTCTTTTTTACTTTATTTTGGCTGCAATGTAACAAAAGAAGACTTAGTTTTTCTAAAAGTAACAATTCTACTATGTATTACCTTTTGTGCAACAGGATTCCAAAGTTTGTATCATTTCACACCATAACTATATTTGATGAATATACATTTCACATCATTTTTCTCCAACTTTGTTCACTTCTCCTTTGAAACATGTGTGCATATGCTTCATAACCAAAATCTCTAAGATGTCTTAATGAAAGCTTGTGACCCAACCATGCCTCTGTAGGCCTCTTATCAAAAAGAGATGATGGAGGAGACTTGTTAATTAGGTAACAAGAAGTGGCAATAGCTTCAGCCCAAAACCTTTGTTCTAGACCAACACCACTCAACATACTCCTAGCCTTATCCATTAGTGTCCTGTTAATTCCTTCAACAGCTCCATTTTGTCGTGGAGAATACGGAGTTGTCTTTGGTCTATGAATACCACAATCTTCAAAATCATTAGATCAAAATTCACCTCCATTATCAGTCCTCAAACATTTAATTTTCTTTCTAGTCTACAACTCAACCATTGCTTTGAATTCTTTAAATCAACTAAAAACTTTAGATACTCTTTAGAAAATATATCCATGTCCTTCTACTGTAATTATCAATAAATGAAACATAATATGTGGATTTTCCAATTGAAGGAACATCTATAGGACCATACACATAAGAATGAATAAGATCCAATACACCCACCACAAGATTTATGAGAATCCGAGTAAAACTTAATGTGGTTTTTTTTTCCATAAATGCAATGCTAATAGAAATCAAATTCAAGATTACGGACAAACCTTCAACAAGGTTTTTATTTTTCAAGGTCCTTAGACCCTTTTCTCCAATGTGGCCAAGTCTCTGGTGCCATAATATAGTTTTCTCTGCAGGTAATTTTGATTTAGAAGAAAGAGCACCCTTGGGTACCCAGAAACCATGACCATCTGTTGAAGAAGAAACCCTCACCTCTTCCACAAACTTGTTTTTCATAGAAGTACTATTGTACTAAATAGTGCATGCATCAAACTTACATAATGTGCCATATCTGAAAGCTCTAGCAATCACCATAACATCTCTACCATAATGCATCATGCATCATAAAATACTACCCGCACACCTGCATCTATTAGTTTTCTCGTGGATAACTTTCGCACTAATCCAGGGATATGCAAAACACCATTAATACTTTTTATTCTACCATTAGGAATCTAGATTCTAACTTTACAATGACCAGCAATATTTAAATAAGAATCATCTCCCAAGTACACCTTACCTCCATCAAATTCTTCATATTTAGAAAACCAATCTCTATTAAAGGTCATATAGAAAGATACACCTAAGTCAATTAACCATGCATTATTACCTGCACGAGTTGCGAAATTTGCAATGAATGCATTATCATATTCCTTCTCAGACTCAGAATCAGACTCAAATCTCTTCTTTTTCTTTTTCTTCTTTTCTTCTTTACTGTCTGTTGTGACCTTTTCACACATCGCCCCATTCAAGATGGGGACCCCTAATTTTTGCTCCATTCTGGTCTTTTGGCTTTGGTTTTTGTCCCTCTCTTTCTCTCTGTCTCTTTTCCATGGTTTGCCTTCGAGGGATTTCTCCGCCATTGAGCTTAACGTGAATTTGGCCAAGTCTAAAATTAGGGTTTTGAACGTCCTTGCCAATTTGAAATCAAATGAAGTGAATAAATTGAAAATAGAGCTTAACATTGATGTCAGTGTGTTTCCAGCAGGCTACCATTGAGATTTCATCAGATTCTGAGTACTTACTATTTTTAGTAAGTGCGCAATTACAGGCATTCCGTCGGCATTTTTGAGATTCCGACGGCCACACCGCATTCAGAGCACATCAAGCTGCTCGTGTGCAAAATTTGAGCTGAAACAGACAACTTTATATTTTTAGCAGTCCAGCTTCTGGGACAGATTTCAAGGCCTATATGCAGAGTTCTTCAACGCATGTCTACATATTCCTTCTGGGTTTTTCGAGACCTTCGCAACAATATAACATGCAAAGTGAGATGACAACTTTCAGAGTTCAGCCTTCAGAGGCTATTTTTAGGGTTTGCATATCAGGGTTTTGTTCGCATGTCTGCATATTCCTTATGGGTTTTTCGAGAGCTTCACAGTGATGTGACATGCAAATGAAGATGGTCACTCAGTAAGGAACTTACTATTGTTAGCAGGTGCATCCCGGCAGTCGCCTCCCAGCACTCCAAAATCACGAGCTGATCGCAATGCAGCAGAAACAAGGACAAACAGAGATTATTTGATATGCATGCAGAAAAAATTAGGGTTTCCAGCTTTGGGACCTAAGAAGAGGGGTAAAAAGTCAGAATTTTTGAAAACTGGTGTAAACCAACGCGATCAACATCCTTTAGGCTATCTGCTGGTAAAATTTGAAGACAAACAGAGCACTTACTATTTATAGTAAGTCATTTTGGAAACAGGCTAAAAATAGCAAATCAGTTGCATGCGCCGATGTCAGCAGGCCGGTCACGTGGTGAGGAGCGCATCATTCAAATTTCAAGTCAATCGGAGCTATGGAGGTATCAGAAGCGACCAGTTACTATTTATAGCAAATCACCTTCAGAAATGGGCTAAAAATAGCAGGCCAACTAAAAATAGCAGTGTCAACAGAGTAACAAGGTCGTGAGGATGCAGTGTTTGAAATTTCAAATCGTTCTGAGCTTCAGAGATGCAAAAAAATCGAGAGACTTACTATAAATAGTAAGGCACAGAGAAGCTGGTGAAAACGAGAAAAATGGCTAAGTTTGGAACTTCATCCTGCAGCTACCTGAAAATGCGCCCTCAAGCACCAGATGCCCAAAATTTTTCTAACTTAGGTGTTTCATCCTGCAGCCATGGCAAAATTCGCCTAAGTTGATGAGGATGTGATAAAAAAATTCTAAGTATGAAGTTCGTCCTGCACACATAGCAAAATGCGCCCACCTTGAGAGTTGATAGGAAGAAAATTTTCTAAGTGTAGAACTCGTCCTCCACCACCCCCTAAATGCGCCCATCTTGCACATAGGTTGAAATGCGCCAAAAAAGAAGTAAGTCAAAGTGGTCAACATGCTTTATCCTTCTCCCATGGCAAAATGCGCCCAAAACAAGGCATGTAAAGTCAAAAACGAGGAAGGTGAAGGGTCACATGCTAGGCGTGGGAAGTTTCATCCACCACATATGCTCAAATGCGCCCAAGAAGGATGGCAAGTCAAAGGAGTCAAAGAAATTCGTCCTCCTCACCCATCTAAATGCGCCCAAGTTCAAAGAAGTCAACAAGTCAACAATTTTCATCCTTCACCTATGAGGAAATGCGCCCAAATGAGGTCAAGTGAAGACAAAAACGGAGAAGTTGAAGAGTCATCCTTCATGCAAACCAAAATGCGCCCAAGTTGAAGATAGTAAAAGTGAATGTAGGGTGGTGAATGAGGTAAAGGGTGAATAAAATACTCCAAGGCGTGGTGAAGACAAGGTAAATGCTAGGCGTATTCTTCTTCAAGTGTTAAATGCGCCCAAGGTGGCAAGTGCCAAGGTGTTAGAAAATATGCCAAGGGTGAATAAAGTGCTAGGCGTGTTTTTAATCTTCTTCAAGATGCTATGCGCCTAGGGTGGTGAGATAAAATACAAGATGGTGTTGATGAATATTGCTAAGGCGTTGGAGTTGCAAAATAATAAAATTTTTCCTAAGGCGTTGAAGATGATGGAAGTAAAATATGATGTGCTTGCAGGAAGATCTTCTAAGTGAAATAAATTTTTCTCACGGGCAAAGTGATTGAGTTGAATATAAGATTTTCCAAGGTGAAATTTTTCTAAGGCAAAATTTTCAAAGTGATTCAAAATTTTCTCTAAGGCAAAGTATTTTCTTCCTTGGAAAATACGCCTAGACCCAAGGTGGTGAAAATTCTTCTTTGGGGCACGAGCAAACTTCTCAGTGACGGAGTCAAAAGATGATGACAATACAGGATGAATTTAAAAATTTCTCAAGTCAGAGCAACAAGTGTTCACAGAGATGAAGAACGGATTTAAATTGGTGGAATAATATTTTTCCTAAGGTTTAAAAATTTAAAAATTTAAATGAACCCGTTCGTTGTGTACCCATGGATTCATCGCGTTTCGGATAAAATTTTCTTCTGGGTATTGAACATTTGTGATGACAAATGGATTTCCATGTCTTCCGCACTTCGCCAAGACCTTCAGCATGAAGAATTTAATCGGTGCTCGAATTGTGAATTTTCCTAAGGGAAAATTTTAAAATTTTCTAAGGCGAAGTGAATAAAATGTGTTTTCACGATAAATTTCTCCAGACAACGAATTTGAAGTGAATTGCCTAGATGATTTCGATCGAATTCTTCACAGATGAATTTTCCAGAGCGTCATAGATGATTCAAATTTAAAATTTGCAAGACAAAGCTTCGGCTGGGGAATTAAATGGATTAAAAGATGAATTTAAATTAAAAATTTTCTAAAGTAAAATTGAGACATGCCAGTCAAAGTTGAACTTCTAGAGGGTTGAGATTCTCGGACAAGTGTCAGAAATACCAGAGAGGGAAAATTCGAATTCTTGAAGTGGAGTAGTGGAAATTTAATGCATTAGCTATACTTAGCTCCTTCTAGAATTCGATTTTTGCTATAAAATTGAGAGGTTTCCCACTTTTTTTTCACTGTTGAAGAAGTTCAAATTTGCTCTGAAGGTGAAGCTGAGTTTATTGCTGAAGACTGAATTGCTGAGGGAATCCAAAATTTTGCTGTGTCTGCAGTTGTTGAAGAAATTCACATTTTTGAAGCAAGTGGGTGAAAGGCATTGCAAGTTGCTGAAGGCTGAAACTTGTGAGTTACTAAAGCTCCATTCTATTGCTGAAGTTTGAAGTTGCCATGCAAGTGAGGAATTTCGATTTGAAGAAAGATATTGCTGAAGCTGGAGGTGCTCACTTGATAATTTGCTGAAGGTGTGTTGGTGCAAATTGAAGTCTAGATGCTGAGTTTTGAAAATCTGAAGTTAAAGGTGGTATGAAGTGCAAGAGTGAAGTTACTGAAATCTGCACTTTACTAAGTCTCTTGAAGTTGCTGATTGCTGGAGCAAAGTGGGCGATTTTATTAAAGCTTGAAGTTGCTAAGTTGCTGAAGTTAAAGCTTACTTAGGAATCTTTTATAAGTATTGAAGTTCAAATTCTGTTGAAGAGAAGAAGTTGAGGTTTGCGAATGAGAAATGATATTACAGCTTCTCAAATTCTTGAAGTCGACTGGCAGCCCTTGCACAATATTTTATTTATTTTCTAAATCAATTTACTCATGGATGTTTATTGTTTTGCAGATGGCTGAGGCAAGGGCGACTGGCAAAGACAACAATGGTGCATCCAGGCAAGCAGTTATAAAGAAGTTGAGCAAGACATTTATGCCAGAATCAAAATTCATTTCGAAGTTGGGCAAGTTGACTGATACCAACTTGGGCTCCGTCAACCTTGAGACTTTCAAGAACAAAATGCTGGTGATTGGTAGTCATCGACCTTCGACCACTTCACACAACATTGTTCGAAGTGGATTATATGCAGCTGCTGGTTTCCCACCGGCTATTCAGTGTTCGGAGCGGATGATGGAATGTGCCAACTGCTATGAGAAGGATCACAGGTCAATCATGTCACCAGATGGACAAGTGCTCGCCCAACTCACTCCTTCAGCTATTGGTGAAGCTTTCAGAATCCCAATCAATAGAAACATGATTTACAAATCGAGGGAGCGAGTTGAGCGAATGTATGCTTCTGCATACTAGAGATGCACAGAGATGATCAATACTCACTGGATGAGCAACCCCAAGCCCTCTCGTACGAAGTTGCCGAGGCAAATCATAGCAAATGACTTGAAGCAGGAGTATTGCGACTTGATCATGATGCTGAGTCGAGTTGGAGGCTGCCCGCAGTCATTTATTTTTGAGCCATGGATGTTCTACTACATCAACCTCGTGCTGGAAGGGAAAGACTACGCCAACTGGGCCAAAATGATTAGTGACAATTTGCATAAGCAGCTCCTGAGCCTGAGAAGAACGAAGACGTTCTATATGAGCTCTTACATCATCTACATGCTGGCTCGTATGACGAGGTATAGAGGAATTTCATATAAGGAGCCTGTTGGTTGTGGCTCTCATCAATTCAAAATTCACAAGGCTTGTCCATAGCTGCACTTGACAAATACCACCCATTACAAGTGTGTCAATGATGCCTTCACCATGCACATCACGAGGTCGCTTCAGGAGCGGATGCATCACAGGATCTCAAGAGAAGCCCAGGAATTAATTGAGAGGTATGGGTGCTGGTTTATACAGTTTCCAAAATTTTCTTACATAAGGCTGCAAGTTTTTTCATCATATCCATATAGGCTGCCTAAGTACCCAACCAATAGAATTTTAATGTTAGAAATATCTAGGCAATTGGTTGCCTACGATAAGATTCAGAAGAAAAAGAAGGGAGGTGTTGACTTCCCAATTGTTATGGGCAATTCAGATGAAGTGTGTCCTTCATTACAGACAGCTAGAGAAGCCGAGAGTGAGCTTCAATTTTATCACTTTTCATATCACACTAGCCGACAACACTATGATCCGCATAATAACATCAAATGGGTACTGTTAGAGGAATTTAAACACAAGGCAAATATTGAGGACTATTGGGCTGATGCATTAGATGAGGTTGAAGTCAGGAAAAGAATGTTTTCTAGGTTGCCAATTAACATGATCAGGAGTGTGAAGTTATTCCGGTACCAGACCAGGTAAATGAGGACATGGACATTGTCCATCCAGATTATGCGGCAGTGAGAGATACTCCACTTCCACTCCTAGATTGGTCAGAACCAGAGGTTGCTGACTTGGACAAACTTTCTATTCCGGTCTTGACATTTACCAGAGCATGGGTTGACAGGCGGGTGAGCAGGTTGAAGAGTAGGTCAATTGATTTGAGTTACAATTTGATGGGAGATCACATGACACCCACCACCGACAGGAAGAAACAAATCACACGAGGTCCAGAATCTAGGAGGAAGGAGCCAATTCGGCAGGAGCCTATTCAGCCGGAGCCTCCACGAGTTGCAGTTGAATCACCCATGCCATTGGAGACACGTTCTGCAAGCATACAGGAGGTTTCTCTATTTGCTGATCAAAGGAATGCATTGAATCAGGTGCAAGCAGTACAAGAAAATAATCAGTCACCACGGAGGGAGTCAGTTGGCCAGAGTGTCAACGCACCTAGTAGGGTTGATCAGCAGGATGATGAGGGGACTACTACTGACCCTCAGTTTCAGCAGGAATTAGAGACGGCTTTGGAGGATGATGATGATATAGTTTCAGGAGATACTCAGCCACTTGAGGACGATGAGCCTCACCAGAATGATGTAGAGGTTGAACAAGTTCGAGAAGTAGAGGCACAAGAGCAGCAACCATTTGATATACAGTATACAGTACCCGATTGGCTCAGGGATAGGATGAGAAGAAGCCCTAGCGAGGAGATTGATCCAGCAGTTGAAATGGAAGAGTTCTTGAACAGGATCAACGCACCTCCACAGAAGAAGAAAGCACGAAAGTTTTCAAGGATATCAACTGAAGAGGATGGTTCCCGCACCCTTCACGTAGCCGTGCCATAGGTTGATTGTGACCGAGATGAAGTAGTGCCAGAGAATTACGTAGTCACAACTTTGGAGTTAGGACGCCCCACAGGTGCACAGGTTGTAGAAGAATGTGATAACTCCTACCTCGCCCTCAAGGACAGATTATTCAAGAAGGAAGGAAAGTACAAGAAGTTGAAAAGAGAGCATAAGACATTGATTGGATATGTGGAACAATTGTCTCGTTCTCATGGGCACGAGATTCCAGTGATAGAGCTTCCAACTGACATACCTAGAGAGTCAATTAGTGGCTTGTTGGAGTTAGGGAAGATGGCACAGGAGGCAGATAAGTGGGTCACAGGAGTTCGTGCTGAGACAGAAAAGTTTATGGAGGACCTTGCTCTTGCTTTTTAGCAGGCTTTTGGTATTTTGGCACGAATCGAGGCAGTTGATCAGGCTTGGGGAGATGCTTCCGTTTATCAAAGCAGAGTAATTCAGCGTCTCGAAGCTTTGAGACATGTCCCTTTGCGATTGCTAATTGATGGAGGGGTCATTTAGGAGAATGATAGGTATGACTTTTCTAGATGGTATTTGTTGACGTGGTTTTTGAGACCGCACCAACACAGAACAAAGTCGCCCAACGGACGCTCTATTCTCTCTTGATCAAAGTATTCCGCACGCTAAGATTGCCAGAAAGTTCGTGCGTTCAACTCCAAGGTTCCTTTAGTGCGAATAGGCTCAGTTTGGCTTGATGTGATATTGCTGGTATGTCAAGGGGACTTACGTAGTTGTTCAGACTTCTCGCA
Organism: Sequoia sempervirens; assembly: GCA_007258455.2. Classification (NCBI taxonomy): domain Eukaryota; kingdom Viridiplantae; phylum Streptophyta; class Pinopsida; order Cupressales; family Cupressaceae; genus Sequoia; species Sequoia sempervirens. The sequence goes on from VDFB02271271.1 coordinate 10,066, forward strand.
GTTAGCAGTTGATATGTAATTTGAAGGGGATTCTTACGTGTATGATTTGGCAATGTGTATCCTTTTCTAAAACTAACAAGAAGTATGCGGAAAGTAAAAGGGAAAGGGCCTAAGAAATTTGTACTCTATTCTAAATGCAAGGTATGTGGGGCTTCGTCTCAATAGACTTCAACCAGATTTCACCTAGCCTCCGTCGGACAGCCTCAGCAAAATCGGTGCAATCTTCAAAGGGGATAGCAAAAGATATTCAAGTTATAGTTTAACATACGTACACCATCAGAACAACGCATATAAGTATGTAAGCCATAACCGAAGTTAAACACAAGATGATGTCCAGTTGACCACGCAAGGCAGACTTATCATCAACAAGCCGCTAGTGGTATGGAATAAAATGAAGCTATCTCAATGAAATACCACACACCAAAGTAAGCTACTTGCATGAATTTAATCTACTTGGATACGAAAGGAAGAAGAAACCTTGCTAGCATTTCATGACAAGACGAATTTCACCATCAATGAAAAGATCTATTATCATAAAATGTATTACACAACAATCTCCTCAAAAGTTTTCAAAAGGGAAAACTTTCTCTCTTCTCCAAATTATGCAAAAATGCTCTACACTACTACACTATCTAGCTCTAAGGCTAATGCTCTCTCAATGTCTACTCTGGTTCTGAATCCTAATGTCTTACAAATGAGGGGGACTCCCCCTTTTATAGCTAGCCAAGTCCCAAAGGACGGCTAGGGTTACAATCAATAGAGTGGCCAGAATCGTGCCACCTCAGCCCTAACCCTAAAAACTGCCAGAATAGGGAGTGGTACATTAAATGAATCAAAGATTCCCACTCACTCCCAAAATAGCAAATGTAATAAATGCTCAGTCTTCTAGAAGATCCTCGTCCAGTAGTGTGTTCCCATTAGCCTTCTCTCTGACTGCCAACTCAACAAATCTGCTAAGTACGGCCTCAACCTCCTCAACTGAAATAGATGGAACACAATCTAACTGAAACTCTAACACTGTAACTGAGTGCTCGTGCCTCGTACAAGATTTTCTCCAAGCAGCCAATGAGTCCTGCGTGTTCTGGATCAAAGTGGAGAATGTAGCAGTATTTTCAAAGTCATCTTGTACGAAGGTCTTAACATCTGCGAAGAAGGGAACCAGCAAACCCCTCAAATTATCAAAACTTATCTCCTCTGGACTCAGCCGCCTAGCGAAGATGGCCTCGAAGGTGTTCTGAACTCCATCTATAATATTGGCCATGGCCTTGTGAATCCTGGCTGAATCCGCCTGTGCTGCATCGAAGAAGCCACGCCCTGTGATAGCCGAAGAATACCACCGAGAGAAATCATATCGGTCATTCGCCTGAATGACACCTCCATCGATCAGCAACTGCAATGGCACATGCCTCAACACCTCAAGACGCTGGATCACCTTACTCTGATAGATGAGGCATCGCCCCAAGCGATCCACCGCATCCATCCGTATCAAAATAGTAGAGGCTCTGCTGAAAGGCAAAGGCAAGGTCCTCCATGAATTTCTCTGTCTCCGTACGAACCCCTGTGACCCATTTGTCTGCCTCCTGTGCCATCCTCCCCAATTCTACTAAGCCGCTGATCGACTCTCTAGGAATATCTGCTGGAGGCTCTATCACTGGTACATCCTGCCCTCGAGAACGAGACAACTGCTGAACATATCCAACTAACGCCTTGTGTTCTCGTTTCAACTTCTTGTATTTTCCTTCTTTCTTGAATAATCTATCCTTAAGGGCAAGGAAGGAGTTATCGCACTCCTCAATAATCTGTGCACCAGTAGGGCGTCCCAAGTCAAGAGTGGTGACCACATAGTTTTCAGGAGCTGCTTCATTCCGGTCACACTCGACTCGTGGGACAGCAACGTGAAGGGTACGAGAGCCATCCTCATCTGTGGAGATCTTCGAAAATTTTCTTGCCTTCTTCTTCGGCGGAGGAGCACTGATCCGGTTCAAAAACTCTTCCATCTCAACTGCTGGATCAATCTCCTCACTCGGGCTTCTTCTCATTCTATCCTTTAGCCAATCGGGCACCTCATATAATATATCAAAGGGCCGCTGCTCCTGTGCCTCGACTTCTCTAACCTGTTCCACTTCTTCCTCATTCTGGCGAGGCTCATCGTCCTCAAGTGGCTGAGTGTCACCTGACACTATATCATCATCGCCATCATTCATGGCCGCCTCTATCTCCTGCTGAAATTGAGGGTCAGTAATGTCCCCTCATCATCCTGCTGATCAACCCTAACAGGTACATTGGCACTTGCCAATCCCCTCCGTGGAGAAGAATATCATCATCTGGGGTACGATTCCTTTTACCAACCCACTGATCAACAAACAAAGATACCTCCTGTATGCTTGGAGAACGTGTCTCCAAAGATACTGCTACTGTAACTCGTGGAGGTTCTGGCTGAATTATTTCTTTCTTTCTGGACTCTGGTCCTCTTGTGATCTGTTTCTTCCTTCCTGTGGTGGGCGTCCTGTGATCTCCCATCCAGTTGTAGGTCAAGGCAATTGACCTACCTTTCAATCTGCTCACTCGCCTATCGACCCATGCCCTGGTGAATGTCATAACCGGGATAGAGAGAGTATCAAGGTCGGCAACCTCGGGCTCTGACCAATCAATAGGCGGAAGTGGAGTATCCCGAACGGCTGCATAGTCTGGATGGACTACATCCATATCCTCATTAACCTGGTCCGGAACCGGAACTACCTCACACTCCCTGATCAGAGTAATCGGCAATCTAGAGAACATCCTCTTTCTCACTTCAATCTCATCAATTGCATCAGCCCAATAATCCTCAATGGTGGCCTTGTGTTTGAATTCCTCTGACAACACCCAGTTGATGTTATGGTGCGGGTCATAGTGTTGTCTACTAGTGTGATATGAGAAATGATAAAATTGAAGCTCACTTTCAGCTTCTCTACATGCCTGTATCGAAGGACAAACCTCGTCCGAGTTGCCCATCACAACTGGAAACTCTATCCCTCCTTTCTTCTTCTTCTTCTGGATTTTGTCAAAAGCTAGCAACTGTCTAGCTATCTCTAGCATTATTATTTTGTCTGTTGGGTACTTAGGCAGCCTATAAGGGTATGAAGAAAATCCTTGCAGCCTAATGTATGAAAATCTTGGAAATGTATAAACCAGCACCCATACCTTTCAATTAGCTCCTGGGCATTTCTAGAGATTCTGCACTGTAACCTCTCCTGAAGCAGCCTCGTGATGTACATGGTGAATGAATCATTGACACGTTTGTAATGGGTTGTGCTCGACAGGTGTAACTGCGTACACGCCTCATGAATTTTGAATTGGTGAGAGCCACAACCGATGGGTTCCTTGTAAGAAATCCCCCTGTACCTCGTCATCCGTGCCAACATGTAAATGAGATAGGAACTCATGTAAAATGTCTTTGTCCTCCGCAAACTCAGGAGCTGCTCATGTATGTTATCGCTGATCATCTCAGCCCAATTGACATAATCCTTGCCCTCCAACACCAGGTTGATGTAATAAAACATCCACGGCTCAAAAATATAAGACTGAGGGCAACCACCAACCCTGCTCAGCAACATGATGAGATCACAATATTCCTGCTTCAGGTCTTCTGCTATGATCTGTTTCGGCAACTTCGTTCTTGAAGGCTTCGGAGTGCTCATCCAGTGAGTATTAATTGTGTCCATGCATCGTTCAAAGGCAGAAGCATACATACGCTCCGCTCGCTCCCTGGACTTGTAGATCATGTTTCTATGCACCGGGATCCCAAAAGCTTCACCAATGGCTGCCGGAGTAAGATTAGCAAGCACTTGGCCATCTGGTGTCGTGATCGACCGGTGTTCTTTCTCGTAACAGTTGGCGCACTCCATAATCAACTCTGAACACTGAATAGCTGGCGGAAAACCAGCTGCTGCATACAACCCACTTCGGACGATGTTGTGCGAAGTGACCGAAGCCCGATGACTTCCAATCCCAAACAGCCTATTCTTGAATGTTTCCAGGTTGACAGAGCCCAGGTTCGTGTCCGTAACCTTGCCCAACTTTGAGATAAACTTCGTCTCCGGCATGAATGTCTTGCTCAGCTTCTTGATCGTAGCCTGTCTGGAGGCACCATTGTCTTTTCCGGTTATCCTCGCTTCAGCCATCTGCAACATAACAGACATTTCATCAGCAATCAGATTTAATAAAATAAGACATGATATAGGGGCTGCAGTTGAACTCTAGAAGCTGCAATATCTTTCGTGTTTGCAAACCTCAGCTCCTTCTTCTTGAATAAATTCGAATTCCAACACTTAGAACAGATTTCTAAGTGAACCTTGATGACCAGCAATCAGCAATTTTGTAAGTTAGCAAATTCGCACTTCAAAGTTCTCAATGTTTCAACTCAATACAAGGCGTCCTTTTCAAATGGCACTTTTGACTGAACTTAATCAAATCAGACTTCAACTTCAACACTAGCAAGGACGTACTTCTCAAGCCCTCAGCAATGGCGCACCTTTTTTTACTTGCACTCCTCAGCAAAATTCGAACTTCAGCAACTTAAGGCGTCCTCTTCAAGCTCACAACATTCAGATTTTAAACTCTCCAACCAACAGTCCACTGCAATGCCTCACTCTCAGAGCAAATTCGCCTTCTCCAGTTGTGAAAATGAGTGAAGAACTTCTCCATTTTATAGCTAAAATTCGAATTCTAGAAGAAGTTAATTTTAGCCAGTGCCATTAAACTCCACTACTCCACTTCAAGAATTCGAATTTTTCCCTCTCTGGCTTTTCTGACACTTGTCTCCAGTCGTCGGGAATATTATTCTTCTAGAAACTTGACTTTGACTGGCGCCTTAGAATTTGTTTCGAAAATTAAATTTAAATTCACCATTTTTGAATCCACCAGCCGGAGCTCTGTCACTTAAATTCGAACTTTTTAACTTCATCATCTGCTTTGGAAAATTCATCCTTGAAGAATTTAAACAAACTTATCTAGGCAACTCCTTTCAGATTCATCATTCGAAGAAAATTCATTTTGAAAACTTATTTTATTTGAATTTGCCTTAGAAAATTTAAAATTCTCCCTTAGAAAAATTCATCATTCTAGCACTGATTAAATTCTTCACTGAAAAAGTGTCGGCGAAGCTTGAAAGATTTGGAAATCCATTCATCATCGCAAATGTTCAGTACCCAGAAGCAGATTTTCTTCAGAACGCCTCGAATTCATGGGTACCCAACGAACGGGTTCATTTAATTTTTCGAATGCTGAACCTTAGAAAAAAAAATTATTTTCATCATTTAAACTCGTTCTTCGCCCGTGATCACTCTGCGTTGCTCTTAGAAAAATTTTTATTTCATTTGCCAGTGGAGAGAAATTTCTATCAACTTCATTTGAAAAAATTCATAGTCCCGGCACGCCTTGTACATTTTATCTCACTTCATCCCGTATCACTCCACACTTGGAAAATATTCATTTTAAAAGCCCAACGCCTTAGAGAATTTTTTTAGCACTTAGAAAATATTTTATTTCTTACCTGAGGCGCCTAGCACACTTCAAAAAAAATATTTCAACTCCTTCAAGATTTTTAAAATCACCTTATAACTCCCTTCAACACAGGCGCAAACTCCACTTAGCATTTTATTTTCAACGTCTTCAAATATTTTCTAACACCTTATATCACCCTCAACGCCTTCAAATATTTTCTAACACCTTAGGCGCCTTACATACTTGGAGAAAAATCACGCCCCACTCACCTTGGGCGCATTTTTCCTATGGAGGAGGATGACGCCTAGCCTTTTACCTTGAGTTTACCACGCCTAGGTAATATTTTCGCCTTGTTTACCATTTGTATTTACCACTTACACTTCAAGCTTGGGCGCATTTCCTTGTAGGAGGAGGACGAACTTGCTTATACCTTCAGGTGACTTTTCAACTTCCGTTTTTTGTCCTGACTTGCATGATTTGGGCGCATTTTGATGAGAGAGAAGGATGGGCGCATTTTGCATGTAATGAAGGATAGAAACTTTGACTTTGTGTTGACCCCTTGCAACCTTGGTCGCATTTCACCCCTGCTGGTGGATGAACACTCCAACATCCTTGGGTGACTCTTCACCTTCCAAAATTTTGTCTTGACATGGCCCAGTTTGGGCGCATTTTGGCCTTGGAGAAGGATGAAAATGTTTGACCTTGTTGACTTTCTTTCACTTTGGGCGCATTTTGCCTTGCTTGCAGGATGGGCGCATTTTGACCCCTGAGGCAAATTTCTCATACTTAGAAACTTTTTCAACTTTTTCCTCTTTCATCTTGGGCGCATTTGGACTCTGAGCAGGATGAAATTTCGTTGACTTTCTGTTTGACTTCTTGTGCCTTGGGCGCATTTTGCCCTGTGTGAAGGATGAACTTGCATCTTGAAAAATTTTCTACGCCTCTTCATCAATCTGGGCGCATTTTGATATGCCTGCTGGACGAGACTCCAGACTTAGACAAATTTTCATCATCCTCGCCAGCTTACGTGCCCTGCTATTTATAGTAAGTCCTCCGAATTTGTGCCTCTGAAGCTCGGATCAACTTGAAATTTCAAACATAGTTTCTTCACAACTTTATCAATCTGTCGACACTGCCACTTTTGGTCACCCTGCTATTTATAGCCTGTTTCTGAAGGTGGCTTACTATAAATAGTAAGCTCTTGATTCTGATAGCTCCCAAGCTCCGATCGACGTGAAATTCGGATGAGGCGATCCTCACCACGTGACCTTACTGCCGACACTGACGCATGCAACTGATTTACTATTTTTAGCACGTTTCCAATTCGACTTACTATAAATAGTAAGTGCTCCGTTTGTCTTGAAATTTCACCGGCAGATAGCTTGAAGAATGCTGATCGCGATGGTTTACATCGGTTTTCGAAGATTTTGACTTTTGATGCCTATTTTTAGGCTCCGAAGCTGGAAACCCTAATTTGCATTGCATGCGTATCAAAAGATCTCCGTTTGCCTTCGTTTTAAGCGACGCTTGTGATCGGCTACCGTGATTTTGAATTATTTCGGGAAGCCATTTGTAGAACATACACGCTAAAATAGCAAGTTCGCTTCTTGAGTGAGAATCCTTGTTTGCATGTTATACCATCGCGAAGGTCTCAAAAAACCCAGAAGGAATATCCAGACATGCAAAGAAAATCTCTGCATCTGGACCCTGAAATTTGTGCTGGAAGCCGGACTGCTAAAAATAGTAAGTTATCCGTTTTTACTCAAATTTGGCATGCAAGCAGTCTGGTATACTCTGAATACCGTGTGATGATTAGAATCTCAAAATAGCTGACAAATTGCCCAGGATTGCAGACTTACTAAAAATAGTAAGTATCTCGGAATTTGATGAAATTTGGCTGGAAGCCTGCTGGATGTCTACCGACAACATTGCTAAGTTCAATTTTCAATTTACTGGCCCTACTTGACCTTGACTTGACCAAAAAAATGATAAAACCCTAATTTTAGAATTGGCCAATATCTTCACATTTAAGCTCAATGACGACACAACCCCCGAAAGACGGACACCAGAAAAGAGACAGAGCGAGAGAGCGAGGAAAAAACCCAAGCCAAAAGACCGGAACGGGGCAAAAAAAAGGGGGTCCCCATCTGAATGGGGCGATGTGTGAAAAGGTCCTGCAAGGAGACCTCCGGGGAATATCGGTGAAATGGAGGATTTGCGGTTGAGGATCGCGACATGGGAAGTGAGATACGGCATCCGGCGTGAATTGCTTGAGGACAAGCAATTTGTTTACCGGAGAAGCGGTATCCATGTCCCCTTCGATGACATCTCTCGGGCAACATCATCACGGACTCGTAGGCCGATGGTGGATAGGGGTCGCCGAACTTTAACCGGCCGATCAGCGGGGATTGTCGGTTGTCTTTCGTTACGGCTACGTCCGGAGGATATTTCGCGAAATTGCTATTTTAGCAGTTCTTAGCGGCGGTGTGGGACCCACTTGCTATTTTAACGATTAGGCGTGGCGGCATCGAGGAATCGCCGAATGCATCCGACATCGAGGCCGGATGCGATGTGAGGTTAGAAATAAGGGAGATATTAATATTTGATTGTATTGATTAAATATTAATTAATTAACGTTTATAATATAAAGTTATAATTTAATATTATAACTTAAGTGGTTTTCCTTGAAGGGGTGCGCCCAACATCAGAAGGGGCCAAAAGTCATTATTAAAAGTAATTAAAATATTCAGTGATGGACTATTGAAAGATTAAAATATTAAAAACGTGAATATTTTAATGAAACCCTATTTTCAAGCAAATCGCACTTTTCAGCCTATTAGTGGATTTTGCCTTGGAAATTGTGCATTATGAGATTATTGAGTTTGATATTGATCAATTTTTGGTCTGAGCCTGAGACTTAGGGTTTCACGTTCGATTCCTTGGAGAACGAGCCATCTCCAGTGGAAAGCGATTCAGAGAGTGTGCAATATCACTTGATCTATTGCCTACAGAGGTTTTCTTGTTCAGAGAAAACTACAGAGCTTCAGAGAAATTCACATCTTCAGTTCTTGTCAGTTGATTGCATTCAGAGACCATCAAACAACTTGGCGTACCAGTTACAGAGCACCAGACAGTGATTTGGAAGAGGCCGTACCATATTTATTTCTGATTTCTGACAGGCCGTACCTCTGTCAGGGCCGTACTTCTGTCATAAAGTCGTCTTCATCAAATAAAATCAACGCCTCTATCATAAGGGTTCCAGCTTGCTCTGAAGGAGGCGCCTATACCAGTTGATCAATCTATGCATGCCAGAAGGAAGGAAAGAGATCACATTTATTTCTGCTGTATGGATTTGTACCTTCAGCCGTACCAGAAAACCAGGTTCTTTTCCCAATAAAAATTCTTCTTTTATACATTGCTTTCTTCTGGGTATCATTGTAATCACTTGAAAAGTTGAATAAAGGTTACTGGCATTGTTATTGTTGTATTTCCAGAGCTATTTGATTTTTAGTGAATTTATTTCCATTTATTAGCAAAATCGTACCTTTCCATCATTGCATCAAAAACACAAAAAAATTGCAAAAACCCAAAAACGTCAGAAAACATTGAAAATCTATCAGAAGCAGTGTCAGGGGGAAACAGGGGTTTCTACATACATCAACTTGATATTCAATGATCTGTACTAGTTTTGGTTGTCATTAGAAAAATTATTGGTTAAAAGCCCAAGATTGGTCTACATAAGCCAAAGTAGGGCCACAAATTAAAGTTTTAAAAGTCATGGCGGGGCCCTCAAGTTTCCTTTGCATTACAAGTATCACAAAGGTCTACATCAACATGCTAGATGTCACACTCACAGGGTTGTAAGTGTAAAAGAACACTAGAAAGCATTTAAAAGTACTAGGAGCTATCCATTTAATAGTTAGGCCTAATGTTTCTCATGAT
>VDFB02271272.1:0-19198 GCA_007258455.2 Sequoia sempervirens
TTTTCTTCCACTTATTTTATGTCTTTCAATAATCAGATTACATATATGTATATACATATACATGTATATGTATGTACATATACATATACATGTATGTGTACATGTATATGTATATGTATATACATATGTATGTATGAATGTATATGTATATGTATATACAAACACATATACACATGTATATACATATGTATGTATGAATGTATATGTATATACATATACATATATTTATTGGCTATCGTGGCACAAAGTTGTTTGAGGGTGCGTATTCTAGCACACATTAAATGTACTTTATTGAAGGTTTGAGAAGCGTGTAGAAAGATTTCGAAGAATACGTTTGTTCTCAAATATTTCTACATGCTTGTTCTCAAATCTTTTGTAAAGTACATTTAATGTGACCTACAATACACACCCTCAAATAGCTTTGTGCCATGATAATCAATAAATATGTGTATATGTACATGTATATGCATATACATATACATGTATACACATACATATACATGTATATATATGTCTTTTCTATTGCACTGCCATGTAGGGTGTCATCATATGCATTATACACTGTTATTGTCAACTTCATACTAAGGATCAAAATATTGTGGATTTTAATGCTCCAATCAAAACTCTTATTGTTGTGCATGCAATATTCTAAGGATGATTTGATGTGGGAATGTTATGAGTACCAAGTACTACCCTCGTTTATTACAATTATTTTGTAGGTAAGCAGGAGTGTCGAGAGGTGAATCAAGTATGTGGATTATCAACATACCAATGAAGTTGTGTTTGTTAACACAATAAACTCTATAGGGACATTTTGCTTTGAATTCTTTATGATATGTTTACATTTTATGTTATATTGTGTTCATAAATATTTTGTTCTTACAAATGCTTATTTGATTGGAGGAATATATTTAACTACATTTGTCTCTTAATGGCAGGCATGTAAAGACTTCTCTGCAATCAAAATATATATGGCTGAAAGTTAGATGAATTGAGTAATAGTATAGAATAATTATGAGATTAGTTGTATTAGATTAATTATATATTTGTATGTATATACATATATATTGATAGGTATATATGTACATACATATATATTGTTATGCATATATGTATGTACATATATAGCTATATATATGTGTGTATATATATATAATTAATCTTATATTACAATTTGCAGACAATGATATATTCTTATCAGATTGTATATATATACATACAATCTGATAAGAATATATCATTGTCTACAAATATATACATATAATCTGATAAGAACATATCAGTTTCTACAAATCCCATGATTAGTATTTGCAGACAATGATATATTCTTATTAGATTGTATGTATGTATATATATACATACAATTTGATAAGAATATATCATTGTTTGCAAATAAATATATACAATTTGATAAGAACATATCATTGTCTACAAAGAATGTATCATTGTCTACTAGGAGGTGGTCGCTTTAATCTCAACCCAACCATATTACCTTGTTAACCACGTGCCCCATATGCCTTCATCAAACCACGTGTATGGGTTTACCTAACCACAATTTGTCGGACATCTTTAAGCCCTAAACTCGTCATCTCTCGCTATTTTCTTCCTCATTTATATATTTGTAGACAATGATATATTCTTATCAGATTGTATGTATATATATATACATACAATTTGATAAGAATATATCATTGTCTGAAATATATATATATATACAATCTGATAATAACATATCATTGTCTGCAAAAAATATATCGTTGTCTGCAAATTGCGTTTGCAATCAAAGTCTTATGATTTTTTTTTGACAAACACTGAAACATAGTGTAATTAGTGATACCACAAAAAATAGAAGGTGGAAACCCTCATCAAACATATAAGAGATACAAATTTGAGGTTCTAATAAAAAACAATAGCAACATTAGGACATTTTATAATCATATCATAGTTATATTTTTAATCAAATTGCAATAATTGATTGGGTGGTGCAACAAAAAAACATGGCTGGAACATACTTGAAACATATGAAAATATTACTAAAAGCTTGTATTCAACTTCTCACCTTAAACATATGTGAGGTTCCAAACATAATAACAACAACATTATCACATCTTATAATCATATCACAGTTATAACTTGTAGCAAATAAACAGATCTGATATGCAAAGCAAATCACCAAAATATATTGTTATATCGATCAAAAAACAAAATTCAATACGAACATAATCAGTTGTCCATATTGCTAGGAAAAGAAGGTGGCATAAGATATCTACCAATAACTGATTCTGGTCCACTTGTAGGAGGTGATACTTGGTTAATACCTCCTTGAAGGCATGTTGCTATTTGAGCAAGCAATGCCTAGCTTGCATCTGCAGTCAATCCCATTTGTTGTGAGCCACTCCCAACTTGCATATTGTTGATGGCTGTGAAGGCTAGTGACAATATGCTCATCATATCAAGTAGGATAGGGTGTTGGGGGGGGGGGGTATAGGATTCCCCACCGTAGACTTACGCTTTATCCTCTCTGCTTGTTTTGCTTTCTTTTCAACTGCCTTTTGTAGATGTTCAGCCTTTTCCTGCTCTTGTCTAATGGATTTCTCTTGCATTCTAATCATTTTCTGCCCATCTTCTATCAGTTTCCTTGCTTGCTTCTCAACCCTCATTGCTTCCTTTTGAATTGCTTCCACACATTCTGCCTTTCTCTGCAACATTTGCTCCTTCTTACGTTGCTACAACTCCTCTTTCCTTTTCTTCTCTACCTCTTGTTCATTATACAATTCGATGAAGGCGTCAGATGTTAGTACTTGGGACTGCCTACTAAGGCGAAGCACTCTCGAATGACCTCGTCGTGATGTTCCTTGCACCCTTTGCACTGGAAGTTTCAAGAATTTGTTGTTTGGTCTTGTTGTTTGTTGTCCATCATGTGGGGTGCATGACACAAACTCAGCTTCTTCATCACTAATTGCATTGTCATCTTCACTTTGACCATCAATATGCTCTTCCCAATTCCTTGTAGTAGTGAAGTAATGTATTACTTCAACTGGATCAACGTGTGGTGTGGATGGCATAGAAAGGCTAACTTCTTCATCAGTCGGATTTAATTGTACTCTAAGGTTTGTGGCTGCTTCATGCATCCATTCTGGTTGGCTAACTTGAGCTAGAAAACTCAGGCCTGCTAATGTATTCGTTGTATCTTCATTGTAGGGTGCAATAACTGGTTGGAATTTTGGTTGGAAATCTGCAAAAACTTGTTGGATTTCTAGTTGAATGTGTGTTGTAGTTTCAACACCCTCATTATATTTTACTACAACATCACTTGCCACATCCCTTGCATCGTATTCTCACACAAAACCATCTATTACATCCTCATTGTAGCCAAGTAGATGCAAGCATGTCTCTATTTCCATAACAACATCTTCATTTTCCATTGTGACCGCTTCATCTTCTGTTGTAGGAGTTACAACATCATCTTCAACAACATAGCCCTCACTTGGCCCCATGTCCCTAGCAAGGGCTGACCGATTAAGTGGCCAAATTCTTGTTCTACAGAACCCACTAACAAGGTTGCTTAGTTTCAATGCTTTTTTGAAAGCTTGGCTTGCAAGAGTTGCCAACTCTTCACGTCCGATATCAATATGTGGGTTTACAACTTGCCATATGGTTCTTTGCTCTCTGAAATATGCCTTGAATGGAGCAAAAATGTTGACATCCAATGGTTGTAGCTTGTGACTAGTATGAGTAGGTAGCGTTAGCAGGTCTATTCCTAATTTTCTTGATTCTTCTATGGTCTTGAAAGCCATGTGGCTGCCATGACTGTCAAAAATGAGAAGGGCCCTATTTGTTGGTGAAACCCTATTGGGGATATTAGCTACAAAATGGTCTAACCATTTGACAAATAGTTCCTTTGTCATCCGAGCATGTTCTTGGACTGCCATCAATGCCCCTATCTCGCAATTTATGATATAGTTTTGCATGTGCCTCTTTGATTTAAATAGGTAGAACCCAGGAATACTTAACCCAGCCGCACTTACACAAGCCAACACTATGATCCAATCTCTACTTTTTGATACCAAATGTGGTACACATTTTGCACCCAATTTGGCAATAACTCTCATGGCATAGTTCCTACCAGCCTGAATACTAGTCTCATCATAGTTCCATATTCGACTTGCTCCACGGTGGTTAAGGTTGATCATATTCTCGAGGTTGTCATAGAATGCTTGCACGATAGAAGGACGAACCATAATTGCTTTGTCACTGTCCACTCCTTCAACTATTTTGATTGTCAAATTTGGGTGCCTTCTTCGAAATCTTGCCCACCATGACCTCTTGGGGACCCCATTTGTGAAAGGATTAGGCTGACTTGCAATTATATGGGCAATTGTGGCTTGTAGCTGATTTACTTGCAGTTTGTTGCCCAATTTTTCCATGTCCTTGCACCATTGGACAACTTCAGTCTCCTCCTCTTCAAATAAAATGGTACGTGGACCCCTCTTCTTGGTGGTGGTAACTGCTAATAGCCACGCCCTCAAACTGCTAGGTGGCATACCTCACTTGATTGTTGCTGCCTTGATTAACATGTTTTCTTCGACACTTTTAACTGCTCCTTCCATATTAGCATATGTCCACTGCTTAATGGGTACAGGTGAGGGCAGTTGCACAACAGGTTGAACATCTAGATGAACAGGAGGTTCAACTTTTCTTGTGTTGGTGGCTTCATTTGCAGAGTTAGGACCATCTTGTTGGCTGGGAATTGCATGCACTTCCTAAACAACCTCTGTTTCAACGAAGTGCACCCCACGAGTGACTCTAATGGCGCGTTTTCTTTTTCCTACAACCCTTGTTGTCCTTCTAGCAGGTGCCATAATTTTCCACTTAACTTGCATGGACAATAAAAATTGAATAACTTGTTAGTGCAACAAAAAATATATCATTATTTGCATATATATATATATATACAATCTAATAAGAGCATATCATTCTCTGCAAAAATATATATACAATATGATTAGAACATATCATTATCTGTGAAGCTTCATGTGATTAAATTTCATGATTATAATGTAGGGATTCGAAGAGAATCCGACAAAATCTGTATACCCATTTAATTTCATGTGCATATTATAATTACTGAAAATAGAAAATGTCTACACATTAACCCGTATCCTGAAACCCATAAAATTTCATGATTATACCAGCGTTTGACAGTATACTCATTAAATTTTGTGCAACTTGTCTTGTGTTGAAAACATATATGCACCAATATATGTTTAAACTTGTTTTTTTTTTGGTTAGCTACACATTTAGTAGTGAACATATACTGGTGTAATTTGAAATTTTTTATTGGCATAATTAAAACATTGTAATGACTAAAATGTAAACGGTTATTGGGGGGTCAGGGGAACAAGGAGTAAACAACAATTGGATCATGGGCGACAATTGGGTCATTTCCCCTAATCCACAAAAAATCATGGCAAGGATAACAAAACCATAAATAAAAATTTAAAAGATCATCAATAGTTCAAATTTTCAAAACTTCATAAATCGTGCTAGAAACTTTGCAGCAACATGATTTTATTCATAAAATTGATTTATCCTCTTTTCAATGTGTACCATCAATCTGTATAATGTGTGTAATACTCCAAAATAAAATAAAAATATCATATGTTTTAACAATAAATTGTTTATAAAATCAACCCTAATTAAGGGGTTTAAATGCACCGCTGAATGACATTGTTGAGGGTAGTTATGTTCTGTAATCAATATAGCCATGGCAGTTGTGCTACCTTACCCACTTTCATTAACAAATTGTGTAATGTTCAACAACCCCATACAAAACACCAATAGTTTGCGTGATATCTCCAAGGTCCTGACATAAGCTAAAATTGGTTCTTTACAAATGCATCGTCTAGTAGATGAGTGGATTAAAACGTCCATTTATTTCTCGTACCCATCCTTGAACATTGTCATAAGAGAATTGCTTTGAAGAGGTTCAATTTTTCTGTCAGATAATTGTATGGGACGGTGTACATGCATTCCCAGTTCTTTGGAATGAATCTGCACTTTACGCGTGCCGGTATTTGAGCTCCTTAAGTGAACACCCCAAATCATTCAGATCAAATTCCAATGCAATACAGCTTATTTATTGCTTGAGGGATTCATTCCACTGAGGGCATTGTAGATTTGTGAAGATGAAGATTTCGGTGGTAGCTCGCAGTGGCAGAGAGATTGTTAAAGGCGGTATCGAACTCAGGGAGAATGTAAGTAAAAGATTTATATCTTATACTCTTTGATGTTCTTGTCCATTGTTTGGATTTTTCTTTTCTTTTTTCTTTCTGTGGATTTGGATTATCTCTGTATTTACTTACTATCTGTACGAAATCAATAAAAAAAATCTTCGATTTCAAGTACTCGTACTGGTAAAAAAATATGAGCAATACCCTCATAGATGCAGCTCATAGGTTTTAGTTGTTCACCTAAGGAATCCCACTTTTTACTTTTAGAAATCATTCGGCAGAATAAATATATTTTAACATAAAGAGATGCATTTTCTGAACCCATTCTGATTTTTATTTCATGGAGAAATTAAGGGCAGTAATAGAGGCATTTTCTGAATCCCACTTAGTTTCTTTTTCATGGAAAAAATAGAACAGAACTATATATATTTTTTGTCTTTCTATTTGTTAACTTACAGTGTTATTATAGGATTAGATTCCTAGGGCTTACTGCTTAACGGCTTCATAGATTAAGCTGATAGGTTTGAGTTTTCAACGAGTGAAATCTATACCCATTTCATTGTCACTAAAATATTCTCTTGATTTATCTGTTAAAGATAAAATACCTACTCTGTCTACAAAAGAAGTGACAATTAAACGTAGGATGGTTTAAATCTCCTCACTCCATAACAAGCTGCTGGACAGCCAGCTGAGCCACCAGTATCGAAATTTGAGCGAGTTCCAGTTTGTCCATGCTGTAAGTACGGGAAAATTCACCAATATTATCATCAGCTATGTACTGACTCTTGAGTAAATCTGATGGTGACAAACTTATGTCTACCGTTGTGAGTGAGTTGATTATTATTGCCAATGATTTTGGGGATAATATACTGTATATCTAGCTCATGTTTTAAGAGAGCATTTTTTTACTTTCTTTGTTTTCTGTTTTATCTTTTTTAGAAGCTTTAAATTTTTCAGTAGAATTACCCTGGAAGTTAGCTTGTAAATTTATGGAAAAATCTAACAGAAAAGAAAAAATTGAATTTGAAAGTACAATCAAAATGGAGGAATTCGAATTTCTTTTATTTTCCGGGGAGTATGTAGCATCCGGGGAGTATGTAGCATCTGATTTTTTTGGGGACACTGGTTAATACAAGTTCATTGTCTTGTTGATTGTAAGAATGAGATCCTACGTTATTTATGTAGAACTTGTATTACGTGGACTTAGTCTACCTCAATTCTGATGGAATCTTCAGAAAAAATAAAATCTCATTGCAATAGGCTTAAGCATCCACCCATCCGAGTGCTTTGGATATTTGGAACATGACCCAAGGGCATTAGATTTAGCTGCGAGATCTGAGAGGTATCCAGTTCCCTCAAGTATATGGTATTTGCACCCAGCTACACCCCTTCTGTACTCATGCTGTTGTGTGATTCCTCCTGTGATTGGTTGTATTTCCCAGGCCACTACTAGCATTGGCCTCAAGCCTATATGGAGAGTTTCTCTGTAGCTAAGATTTTAACTTAGGCATCCTAATAGGGTAAGGGTTAGTGTATGAGCTTTAAGCCTCAAAATATCCAAATGAGGTCATGTGGATTCAAAACATTTTGTCGGAACAGACTGCAGCTATGGTGAACTCTGATGGATTGCTTGGAATTCCAACTTTATGAGCAGTGAACCATGCTTACAGAATTTGAAGTTCAGTTGATGTATTTTGTCCATACTGTTGTTTTTCCATGGACCAGTTAGGATCTGTACCCAGAACCTCCCATGTGCAGTTTGAGGTGCTCTACCACTAAACAAAGGCCCTCTTTTTGACAAGTTTTTTTGGTAGGCTCCTTATTATAGTTTAGTTGGGACTCATTTCTCCAACAACACCCTTTGAGCCACACTTAAGTGCTCAGGTCACCTAGTTTGGCTCTGATAGGATGTTATTCTTCAAGGACCACATAGAATCAAACCTAGGACTTCCCATGTGCATGTTGGGATGCTCCACCACCAAGCTATTGCCCCTCTTTGACTAGGGCTTTTTGATAATCTTCTTGTTATGGTTTGGGTGTGGATAACTCTTTCAGTGTTTTTTTGAGGTTTTGGGACACGATAGGTTTCTGGGAATGACAAGTTTATTCAAAATTTCTGGGGATGGTGAGGGGATGACAAGGGGATGGCTATATATATATTTGGTGAATGTAACTTGGGATTTTTTAGCTTGGCCTAAGCAAGAGAGGCCACAATTAGGGGAACTCTTCTCATGGCATTATCATTGTTGAAACCTTTGAACTCGATGGCCTAGCAAGGGCACAAAGCTTCCAAGTGTAATGACCTTGTGGGGGTTTGAACTTTGGTTGCAACAATAACATTATCATTTAGTAATCATTTCATCATACCTAAATTGACACACACACACACACACACACACACATTTTAATTTATATATTATAAATATTTAAAATCTGATGTGTTAGAAACTTAGATATTGAAGCTTGTTATCAAAAATGTTCATTCGAGATTCAAACCCATTTAATGCACAACATAATCTATTATACATACAATAATTTAATGTCACTTGTGTAAATGGAATCACAATAGTTTCATGCTAATGGGCATGCAAGATTACAAATTGAATGCACAAAAAAATATTTGAGGAGGTTTTTAAATTAGTCTTTTATTGCAAATGCTCCATCTCTTTTTAGCAAACCATGCTATCGATTGTAATGTATTCTATGGTAGTACCCCAAACTCTTGCTTGGTGATTGACCCTTTGATCTCCTTTAATATGTAGTAAAATCATGTGAGTGAGCAAAACGAGGGTTATTGGACATCATTTTCCTCAGCAATATGCTTTGCAAATTCTTCTAGTTATTTGCTATTTGTTACATTTTGAACATTAATCCTATTTGCAAGTGAGCAAAATGAGTGAACAAAGTGAAATTTGTTGACATAATAAAAGTCGTTTTAACTTTTGAAGTCAAAAAATTTAAATAAATTTAAAAATACTAAAATCTTTTCCCGTTTTTGGGGAAAGTGATGTTAATCCAAAGCAAAATCTGTAATTGAGATTAAAGTAGATCCCCTCCATTGAAGGGTGATACAAATTGAACTTTGATTGAGCTTTGAGGGGTAATTCTAAAAGTTTGGGAGTTGATTATATTATAAGAGATCATAGAGGAAGGCTGATTGGAGCTGCAATAATAAAACTCACACCCAGTACCAATAATGAGGTTGAAGCATAGGCTCTCCTCTTAGGCCTCCTAACTTGCGAACATTATGGTGTAAAACAAGTGAATATCAGGCTAGATTCAGTGGTTATAATAAATGCTATTAGGAGGAGAATGTCTCCAAATTGAAAGCTAAATAATATATCAAAAGCCTATTGGCCCCCCATTCATGGTTACAATAAATAAGGGGGAAACTAATGGAGAAGTAGATGTGTTGGCTAACGTGGCTATTGAATTGGAGATGGAACACATAAGAGATAATTCTCCACTCACATGGAAGCAATTGACACTAAACATTGTTAGCATCAACCCTAGTGCAAGTAGCAAGAAGTCATCATTAGAAGTTGGTGAGGCTATGGAAGGCACAAATGAGACTCGAGGAGTACTCCCAAGAGTGAATGTGCATATGAAAACATTATGGCAAAGAGTGCGAAAATCTCAAGTGCAAGACTCTTAAATACACAAAAGTCATTCTTTTGAGGGCGAGGGTGAAGAGAAATAAATGCAGATACCACAATGCATCTTGTTGCAAAGAAATGATAGGTAGCTTTATTGGTAAGATTTTTGACCTTAGGCTTAAGAAGATTTTCAAGGCAAATGCGTGATCATGTTGCATGCCATTTGGGATGCTTTGGGAGAATTTCTTCGCATGATGGCTCATTGTAATAGGGTTAACATTGACATTTTGTTGATATTTGTTGCTGTGTTTCTTGAAGCCAAGGTGGTGAAGAGGGCATAGGGTTATCCTAGATGATGTAATCACAGGATATGCAAGCGTCTAGTCAATCATCAATACAACAGGGGGTCCATAGATCCCATTTGTGGCTTCTATTGTTGGTTATAATGATACACTTAGGAAACATCAAGCCAAACGGGGCATATAATTTTTAAAATTGACAATAGGAGTGACACCTTCACAGGGAGTTGATTGGTCTTTCGTTTTTGAGGTAAGGAGCATTGGCAATAGTGGGGAGGAGGCAAAAGCATAACAAGTATATAAATAATAGAAATCTAAGATAATGTAATGGGTGTATAAACAAACCCAATTTTGTATATAAGGTATATAATCAGTTGTAAGCAGTCTTGGTAGTTAAAAATAGGCATCCTATGGGGTTTTTGGAAGGCCCTCCATGATGGAACAGCCATAAAATGTTTTTTTTTTTTTTTTAATTTTACAATGGGTATGGTCCACTAGGCCAAATCTACTGATAAAAAAAAAACTAACATTTGAATAAAATTTAATAACTAAAATTTATATTAAGATATCAAAATCTTACCTAATAATAAGTATATTAAATATAAATAATAGTTTAGCTTTAAACTCAAAATTATTATTTATTTATTTATTTTTTATTAGACTGCAGGAATCGGGTAGCACGACCCCCTATAAACTGCAATGCGCCTGGTAAACTTTTTAACATGACCGGCGGCGCTGGCGCGACACGCCCTCTGGTACCACGGGGGTGGGGGAGACTAGACCTCATGACCAACCTCCTGCAACAGGAAAGATTTAGCCAACCGAGCTAGGGCCCCAACCCCTAAACTCAAAATTCTAAATGTTAATTTAATTTTTTATTTTAAAAGCTAATTACAATTAAATTGTACAAGTTAAACCTAAAACCAAAACAAAAACCATTAAACTAAAACGTAAAAAATGAAATTTTTTCAAAGGTAACGACAAAAATATTGAAAAGGAAATAGCTTATCAAGACTTGGGAGCATCATTTAATTAATTGAGGTAGAAAAATAAAGATGTTGATGCCACTAATGTTGTCCCTCTAGATGCTATTGTTGATCTTTCACACATTTCTCGTCTTCCAAAACTGGAATGGTTTTCGCTAGAAATCTAGTGAGTTGCTTCCATGGAAGGAATGGCAAACAAAGACAATGAGTGGCCAAAAGTAGTAGTAAAATAATCTAGCAAAGGCAAATGAATACAATAGACAAAGACAGTGAACAGTCAAACAATATATTATAATAATTTGAAATCCGTTGCGAGTAAACATGGGTTGCCAATGAATGAATGGCAGACAATCAAGCGTACACTTGTCAATAGTGAATACCTAAATGATTGTATGAGGGATAGCTTGGTGCTCTCCCTTGGCATACCTAGATGGAGATATGCCCAGGGGACATTCCCCTTGTAGAGGGGTGTCCTTGGGATGTCCTCACTTTTAAAAAAAACTTCTAGAATGGTGGGGGGTGTAGGGGGAAGAGGGGGGATATCTTGCCCCCATCCTTGGGGCATACCCTTCAAGGAAACGACTGAAAAACAAGGGGGATGTGTCCTTGAGGAACATTGCTCATTTATCCAACACATACATCTCCTTATGCGCTTTTATAGGGCATCTCTAATATGTTTCATAACTCAATAAGTAGATACAAGCATACCATTGATGGTTTGAGCTTGTAGTAGGAAAAATATTAAGAAAACCCATTCGAAATGCTGCAGAAACAAATTTAAGTGTGGTAGGGAGGGGACCTACAAATTGGTATTGGAGTTGTTGTCATAGTTTTATTTCATTGAGTTAACAATGTTGTATTATTTTTCATAAGGACTGTTGCAAGTTGTTTGTGTTCTATACTTATTAGTCACAGTGGACTTACTATTACTCTTTGAAGTTTGTGATGAGCAGATGATTATACTAAGGAGGGGGGATGGGGATGAATCAATATAATGTAATCTTTTCCTTTTTCAAACTACTAAACACAATAATATCAAATGTACAATATTATTCACATAAGATCTAACAATTATGCAACACAAGAACGCATGATTTATGTGGAAACCCTTATGGGAGAAAACCACGGCAAAATATTGCTTGATATTAAAATCTCTTACAATCTTTGCAGGCACCAACCTACAAGAAACACCAATCCCCTCTTATACGATTTGTGAGCACCAACACACTGGAGAAACCAATCCCCACTTGTAGAATTTGTAGGCACCAACTCACAGGAGACACCAATCCCCTCAATTTGTAGGTACCAACCTACTGGATGCACCAACCCCCATTGCTAAGCACCAACTTAGTGAGAGATACCAATCTCTCTTTTAGGAAGCATCAATTTCCACAACAAAGTTCCACCTTCTAAATGTTGCTTCTTCAACGGATGATGTACATCTAATTTCTTTTCACAAACTCTTCTTGTAAATGATATATTCTTCACAAATTTGATGCACTTGATTTCATGTACTTTCCTCTTTTAAATCTGGAAATATTCTTTTTTACAAATCTTCCATAAGCTCCTCTTTTAAATCTTGCATATACTCTTCTTTACAAATCTGCCATAAACTCTGCTTTATATACACTTCTCTTTATAAATCTGCTCTATATTCCTCTTTTAAATCCTCATATGCAGATTTGCTTGTGTAAGACTGATTTATCTCTTTCTCCACACACCTATTTTTTTTCTCCACATTTGCAAACTTGCTTTTATATCATCCAAGGAGGGCGACTTCACTCAAAGGCACAACCAATCACAAAGGATGCAATTCTTTGTTAAATATGCTCCTTTTCATTACACGCTTAAATGGGATGATTTTGTCCTTATTATGGGGCACTTCATTAAGGTGCCGACACCATATTAAATAAAGTGGTTTATTCGCAATTTATAAACAACAAAGTGAGGCGCCAACATAGAATAATCTCTGCTCTAAAACAAATATTATTACCATCGCCCTTCTTTACTATATGATTGCTGCCTTCACAAAATCAATTGACGCTTTTAGTGATAATGTAACTAACCATAGTCGGCCACCCTTTGGAGACAAGAAGTTGGCTCACTTTTACTCCCTCAAGGGAGGCAACTAAGAAGGAGGTCTTTAACTTTTTAACTATTCCTTCTGCGACTAATCATTGTGACTATTGCTGCGGCTATTCTCAGTGTCCTTTCTCATCTAACATTCTTATTCTAGATTTAGTTATTTCTTGTTGTTGTTTCTTTTTGTAATTCACCTCGAATAGACTTCTTTTCCTTTCAAGCAAGGCAAGCATCTTCTAGTTCTTTGAGGGGTGCTAATCCCTTCATAAGTATCAAGCTTTCTATCTGCACTTCGGTGATTCCTGTAGCTGCAATCAAATCTCCAAATGCACAGTTGGGAGAATGATATTGTCATCATCTTGTTTGCTATCTTGATTGCTTTCTTAAGAATATCTTCACCTAATGGTGAGTAGTCTTTGTGAATCATTCTCAACTTCCTGATTTTCTGAACTAGTGCCTAACAAGGTATTACAAGAGTCCTTTGTTGCATCCTCACACTTATCATTCTTCTCCTTGTGTCACCGTCACTCTCAGTCTGATCTCAATGACAACAACAATCTTGCCCATACACCTTTGACATCAATGACAACAATGTGACATTGGTTTTGACATCAATGACAATATTCTAACAGTTTGATCTTTTCTTTCTTTGTATAAACCTAAATCTTGCTTGCATCCATCATTCCAATGACAGGACTTAGTTATCTGTTGAAATTCGTAATTGGTTGCTCAATGATGACTTTAGTGGTTATTCGTAATGTGAATAAGGCAGTACAGGAATGTGTATTTTGTGCACCTGACTGCTTTCTTTTTTCATAAATTCTATGGCAATTGCTCTTCTTATGTAAATTTTAGTATTTTTGGGGAAATTTTTTTTCAATTAGATGTCTACAGAGGTAGATATTATATTTTAATACTGGTCCTTTCCTCAAGCATAGAGTGTTTATGATAAATGTGGGCGGTAATCTTTCTTTATAACCTATATATGTCAGTGCTTTTCATTGGTCAACTGCTAATCATGCTTTCTGTGTGGATTGACAGGCCTCTGTGAGTGAGCTGAAAGATGTAATCTACAAACGAAGTATGCTTATCTTTTTTCAATAACTATACACATAAATTGTTTTGGATTTGGTTTAGTTTAATTGTGATCAAATAGTATGCATAGAAATTTATAGAAAGAGATGCAATGAGAAAACATTGGTACGGTGTCATGACTGTGTGAAGAGTGTTTAATAAAAGTTTGAAATTTCTGATGTACTACATGCAAAGGCAAATGAAATTCAAAAGAATAGTAAGTTATACTTCCCAGTTCCCATAATATTCGAAAAATGCTTGTGGAATGTGGATAAACCTGTGTATAAGCCGAAACTACATAAGCATTTCAGAACATGCTCTGTAATCCATCATCAACTTAGAGATCATGGAGAGTGAACTATAATGCTTACATGTTTTCTGCTTATACACAGGTTTATCTAGAAGTGTTTTTGTCATGTTTTCTATTGTGGAGTGTGGAAACCTCAAATACCTAATTTTTTTTATGATTGTTTCCATTCTAAACCCTTTGGGTTCTTGTCAACGTTCCTATAAGAGTTCTGTCATAGAATTTCAGCAAATCTTTGATAGTTCTCAACTTTTGTGCTTTCTGGGCAGCCAAGAAGTATTACCCTGCTAGGCAGCGTCTTACACTTCCAGTGCAATCTGGCCAGGGGAAGCCCATTGTTCTTGAATCAACAAAAACGCTAAAAGATTATTTCAAAGAAAGTGAAGGAAATCAGGTGGTGTTCAAAGATTTAGGCCCACAGGTCTCGTACCAAATTCTCTTTTTCTGGGAATATGTAGGCCCTCTGTTTATTTATCCTATCTTCTATTACTTCCCTGTGTACAAGTTCTTTGGTTATCCTGCTGAACGAGTTATACACCCTGTTCAGACCTATGCGATGTACTATTGGTGCTTTCACTACTTAAAACGGATTTTAGAGACATTTTTTGTTCACAGGTTCAGCCATGCAACTTCCCCCATTTCTAATGTGTTTAGAAACTGCTCCTACTACTGGACCTTTGGTGCATTCATAGCTTATTTTGTCAATCATCCCCTCTACACACCTGTGAGTGAGAAGCAAATGAAGATTGGTTTTGGGTTGGGAATTCTGTGTCAGGCTGCAAACTTTTACTGTCATATCCTTTTAAGGAATCTTAGGAGCCCTGATGGCAAGGGAGGATATCAGATTCCATATGGGTTCTTGTTTAATATTGTGACCTGTGCGAACTACACTACTGAGATCTATCAATGGTTGGGATTCAATATTGCAACACAGACAGTTGCTGGCTATACATTCCTTGTTGTAGCAACCCTTATCATGACTGATTGGGCTTTAGGCAAGCACCGCCGCTTGAAGAAAGTAAGTTTTTCCTTCATTCCTTTCCTTCATTCTAGTTTATTAACAAAACAATTTAAGTCTACAAATGGCAATGAACAATGATCATTCCTATAAGTTTTTCCTTCATTCTAGTTTATTAACAAAACAATTTAAGTCTACAAATGGCAATGAACAATGATCATTCCTATACAGTAGATAGCTTCTAACTTCTGGATACTACATTGAAATTACAGATTTTTGATGGCAAAGATGGCAGACCGAAATATCCCAGGCGATGGGTGATATTACCTCCTTTTCTGTGATGTGCATCATATACCTGCATCGGACAATTCAAGCTTTTATTTTATGCAATAAAAATTAATTGGGACTATTTTTCTGGTCTTACGATGCATCAATGTTATTTTTGTTATGGTTCTGACTGAACTCTGTATTGTGGCATTAATATATTTTAGATTGTGATTCAGATTTGTATTATTATACCTCATATAATTATTCTTTTGTCTCTTGTTTTAACTTTTGATTATCCCAGATGTGAGAGGTTTGTGTACCATAAGCTGTTGATTTGCAGTTATGGCAGCTGTATGCTGCACGTCCCATATTGCATGTTCTATTGACTATGTTGTCATGTAATTTCTGCTTGGATTGGCATGCTTACTACTTTGAGCTAAAATCAAAGTCGCCTCAGATCTTTCATGGATGACATTTAAGCTCCTGTATAATAATTAATTGCAGCGTCTAGAGCTATTTCAGATTTATGATATTGCAATTCTTGGTTTCTAGAGTATTATATTATATATATATATATTTTATCATGAATCTTATTATAGCTGTAAGCAGATTGTCTTTTGACCAGGATTCTCTAAAATTGAACCGAGTCATAAGTGTTTTGAAACATAATACAAAAATTAAATCTTACTGGATATAGGGCTTGTCAAACATAAAAAATGTGCAGATTCTAGCATAGCTATATTGCAGTCCAATTTTTAGACTGAAGTCTTGTAACGAAGTCAATTCTTGTTGACCATGGTTCCAAAAATTACATAGTTGCTTAAGTAAACAGGGGCCCTTGGAAAACTCTATTGTTCTGATGGCCTATACTGAGGAAATCAGGATGAAATATCACATTTCTTAAACATTTCTCAAGGGAAGACGAGCATATTTCAAATTAAGGCATAGGTTGATTCCAGTGGAAGTACAAATGGAAATTAGAATGACCTAAGGAGGGACATAGGACCTAAGCTCTGCGGAAAATCAGTGTTACATAGAAAGATCTAGTTGTTAAAGAAAGACGGCGAACTGTTGTCACACATGTAACATGTGCATACAATGAGAGTAACGAGGGCATATGCTGAAATTCATTAATAATAAAATATTGAAGTTGGGAAGCAGCCGTATGCTTTAAGGTGCAAGTTTGTACAGTAGGGCATAGCATCCTCCTATAGTAATCTCATAGGTTGGATTTGAGGGTTGGGATCTTCATCTCTTGGAAAACACCTCTCCAGGAGAATGACATTTGAGAATGAAATAGCTGTTACAAAGCAGCAGTATTTATAGTATGCCATGAAAGAGAAACAAACATTCTAGCCACCCCACTGTGATGACTGGGTAAGGCTTGGCTTTTGGGATATGGTGAGGACCTCCCAATCATTAAAAGACAATGTAAGAGATAGTGACGCAGGCAGCAAAAATAATGAAGAATGAAAGGCCTAGTGCTAAAGAAACTCGCTTCAGCCTAGTTCAACATCAAGAAAAGTTAATCTTCAGGCAAATAGCTAAAGAACCAAATTTGGTTCCAAATGGAACTTAAATGGAACATTTCAATGGTATCTGCAACTCACTTGTATTGAATGGAAAGAGTTGATTTTAACTGTGTCTAGGAGACCAAACATGAATGTTAAAGCCACACACCTAGTGGATGTTAATGCAGTGGTCTACAAAAGTAGAAGCGAGCGAGGTAAAATTAAACTTAAAGATACTATTGACTTCTTCCTGAGGTGGTTAGGCTATTGCTTTTGATTAAAAAACAGCCTTGCCGCTTGTATTTTGATGTTTTTTTTTTAATATTGATCAAAACAAATACAGGAATGAAGCTACCAATAATGTAGTTGAAAAGAAAACTACACAACCAATAATAGCATAGCCATAGAGGCTGCAAGAAAAAATACAACAATTACATTAACTGCATAGTAGTTTTACATTGGCTAAGCTTGTTATCAATGTGAAATTTCAAAACTTGTTTCTTAATTCGTTCAAGTTGATTCATGACTTTAACATTGTTCTTCCACAAGACTTGGAGTTGTGAAAACAAAAATACCTCTTGAACAAATATGTT
This sequence comes from Sequoia sempervirens, assembly GCA_007258455.2. Lineage (NCBI taxonomy): Eukaryota > Viridiplantae > Streptophyta > Pinopsida > Cupressales > Cupressaceae > Sequoia > Sequoia sempervirens. Next base: position 17,907 of record VDFB02271272.1, read on the forward strand.
AAAAGAGTAAAATTTTAGAGTGTTAGATGCCTAATGACATTTGTTGGAAAATGCAATAGTATATCTATTTTTTTTATATATGCTTGAAAATAACTTGTATGATAGTATCAACAATCATGTTATTTTGCATGCTAGAACTCAAATAGCTTCCCATCAATTTAAATCATGATTAAAAATCATAGACAAGTGTCTAAACACAACAAACCATTGTTTCTTTAGATATGTTTCAGATTTTCAACATTTTGGCAAAAATAATACTTGGTTGAATTATAATACGTTTCAACCTATCTCCAATAGGTAGTTTGGAATGTAGAATTTTCCAAGCCAACATTTAAATATCAAAATCAGTTTCAGATTTCCATAGTTGAGCATTCATTTTGGATCAACGAGCGAAATTTGTATTGCCATTTTTTATTTAGATGAGGAGTAGGAGGTCAGCTAAGAAGGATTGAAATATAAACCTTCTTTAGAGGAAAATGATTAAAATGATTGAAGGACAACCATTTCCAATCCTTAAAAAGATTAGTCATCCTTGGATTACAAAGTTTCATAGTTAGATCAACAAAAATTGATGATTGAACAAAAATCAAGAATTGCTTGTACTTGTTACGCAGTCTATATTGTTCTTTAATACTCATTCATGGGGTCCAATCAAAAATATTAAAATCCTAGATATCTTTAAATTGTTGAACTTTTTTTTTGAAAAAATAATGAGCATGTCTTGGGAAGCTAATAGCCAATGATTGATTATGATAATTAATCAATCTATTCCACCATGTTGATGCTGAAGCAAAACTAAAACCCATGTTGTGGTGAAGGGTCATTTCATTTTTAAAAATTACATTCTTTGCCACGCTTTCCAAATAGATTGAAGAGGAAAAGAAGCTTTGATTTTAAAAAAAGAGACCAACATCTTATCTAACCATTTAACATTTTGCCACTTCTTAATTGAATCTTTCATGCTTTGATGATGAACTAAAATTTTTCATGGTTCATCTCCATAAGTAGCTTTAATGATTAATTTAACAAGAAGACATAGTCCTTGGGTTTTAGGATCAATAAGTCCAAGACCTTTTTTACATCTTCATTGAATGCAACTAGACCAAAAAGAAGCAATAAATCTAACATTACTCTCACTTGACCACAAAAATTTTCAAATAATTTTGTTTTAACTCTTCATAACTTTGCTTGGATGACGTCCAATAGGATGAGTAATACACATGGGTAGCAATGAGGATTTTATTAACAACTTGAATTTTTGCTTGAATTTTACTAAGAAACTCGACCACAGA
>VDFB02271273.1:0-16797 GCA_007258455.2 Sequoia sempervirens
CAACATATATTAAGTTCAAATCTGAAAATGAATTACATAATCATAGAGCTCATATGCTCACATACAACATGGGCTTCACACATACAAAAATCAGTAACTCAACCTTCCAACATCATTCTAGCAACATCTAGATATGCAATCACCAACTCTCCAAAGCCCCCCCATTCACCAAATTGCAAGCATCAATATATAAAAATTGTGTGAGAAGAAACCACTATTGGTTTTTTGAAAAAATCTCCACTAAACCACTAGGAAAACTTGTCACTTTTTGTCTATCAATTCTCTGTCATTCTTTAGAATTTTCTAGAACAATTTATGGGTTTGGCACGCCTCGTTTCCAGCTTTCTGAATCATTTTAAAATTCTTAATTTCCTTATTCTATGAGAAATTTATGGCTGTTTTACTGAGACTGAGTCTCATAATTACGACCCAAACAATCTTTACTCTTTTTCCAAAAATAATAATATGCTAGTCAAACCTCCAGAATGCCCATTACTCCTTGGCATGGATTTCCTCTTCTTATCATGTGCATTCAATATACAATTCAAATTTTTCTTCCCGCCTTACACTTACTCTCTCCATTACATCAATACCCATCATTCTAGTTCTCGAACAAGATGCAATTTCAAATTTTTTTGAATGGAGTTACAATTTACAATAATTATCCACTCATAGGCTTGGACATGGAATTTTTCCCTTTTAGAAAATTAAAACTTCTCAAATATTTTAAAACAATAAAAAGTGAATCAATTAATTAATTGATTTTCCCACAATCCATCACCAAATTCTGCTACGCTGGAGGAGTTGAAAATTTCAACAATTTGCACCTACAGTCAAAAATCAAAATAAAACACAAGCATAAAACTTAAAATATTTTTGGTTGTGTAGGATTGCTTGGTACCCCTGGATGCTCCTGCATCAGGGTCTCTTGGATCCCCTTTGTTATATGCAACGAGAGTTCATTGGAATCTTGGGTTCTATTGAAAATAGATGGTTGTATTCATGTGAATTGGAGATGTTGACATCTTGGTACCATGCAGGACTCTTGAAGTCTTTGGTTGAGATGTTGGTTATGATTTTCTAGTTTGAGAGGTGATCCTTTCTTATATGATGGTATGTTGTTGTGCTATGATATACTCTTGATTAACAGTTAGACTTTTTCCATGATACATGTGCTCTTAGGAGAAGATATGTTCACTTGAAACATATGATATTTTAAGGAGATGTAGATCATGATTTCATGGAGAGTTCTTGATTCTCAAGATTGGAGCTTTGAAAATGGTTTTGGGATTATGTGATTGATGAAAGGTATGATCATTTTTCTTGTGAGCTTTTGTTTATTACAATGATGCATTTGAGTTTAGTTGGTATGAGATGAACGGTTGTACACATGATTCAAATTTGGGTGAGGCTAGGAGATCTCTTATTTTTGGAGATCATGTGTTGAGAGGGTTACTCTCTAATGAGGTTTTATCAAGAAGATTGAGGAGCCTAAACCTGGGTTGAACATGATTTTATCATGAACCTATAGAGGACATTGTCCTTGTGATGAGTTAGGAAGACTTGTTATATTGGTTGATCATTTTCATTCCCCACTCTTGGTTCTCTTGGTAGTAAATCATTTGAAATGTATTGCTCACCTTATTTTCAAATTCATTTTGTTTTGTGTTTTTTTTCTCTTGGAAATGAGTCTTGAGTTATGATGTTGGATTTTCAAGACTTATTTGAGGATTATTTGGCATGAATTGTTTGTTCCTTTTTCTTTTCATGAGAATGAGTTTTGAGCTTATTTGAGGAGTGAAAATGATATTTTGGGCTTATTCCCTTGGTTTGGGAATGGATTATTTGGTTTGATCTTCCTTTGGTTTGAGAGGCTTACATATTGGTTATGGTTAGATGTGGATAATTCTTTTCTCTTTAGTATTTTATGAAAGATATCATACTTATCATAGCTTAAGAATTTAGGGGTGTGTGTAGAAGGGCATGATACATATTTTGATTTACAAGTTCTCTCTTTGGTCTTGTTCTTCTTCTTGGATGTTTGTGTTCACATGACATTGGATTTGAGGTTTGTGTGGAGATATGGTGATCACTATGTTTTTTCCCATGTGTTTTTATTGTTATTCATGGTGACAATGTCAAATCCCCTTGATCTCTTTATTTTTTGAGTGTGGAGAACTTGGGAGAGTTATGAAGACTAGTGGTGATAGTTATACAGTAGCATACTTTTTTGTAGGCCTTGCATACTTTGCGGATGTTCCTTGGTACAACATGATATTGGTTACAACTTCTATGTGATTATATTGGTGGATATTTGGGTGCCTTGATCATTTTTAGATTTGAGATTATCTATGTAGTGGGAGTTCCTGGATGTGTATGTTCTTCATGGATAGGTTTTATACATGGAGCTTGTGATTTCATTTTATGGGTTGGATATTTGATCACATAAGGTTAATGTTTTGTGGTGTATATACCTTGGTTGTGAGGTATAGTTAATTGAATTTGTTAGCAACTAGTTATGGTTGTTATTCCAACTATGGTAATTATTTTTTGAGATCTACTAATCTACATATTTTTTACCATTAGATTTAGTGCTTGTATTTGGATATCATAAGGAAAGACTTATGCTTCTATGTGACAATTAGTGTGGCATAGCTTTGGATGGGATCTTATTTTTTTGTGCATTGGCATGATGGAGGATAAGAGGATTTGATATGGTGGTCACCTTGATTATTGTTGTAGGTATCTTGATAGAGCACATAGATCACTTAGACTTATTGATGGTACATGTTGGGTATAGGGATTGTTACCTTGATGTTTGAGTTTTTTTTTACCCCTTATGCAATGTATACTACAAGTGGGAGAATATCAAAAAAGGTGTGTTGTTTTTAGAAATTAAGATCCTAGGATACTAATCATTATAAACAAAACATAAATTAAATAAAATGAGAATCATACAATCATAGAATTTACACATTACACAAGATATACATGGGGAAAACCCTTCAGATAAAAACCTCATAAAGCATCATTTTATTAAAACACTTACAATAATGATACATTATAGCATATTTGAACCTAGGGAACGCTTCTCCATACTTCCACATGGCCAATAATACCTCATGTACATAGTGATAGAATTCACTATCAATATCCAAATTTAATATCTCTCAAATGAGAGAGAGCTTCCTTAAATATAGGAGAAAGGGTGGCGTAATACCTGAAGGGGTATTAGTCACAACTATTTAACAACCACCATTCATAAAAAATTAATAATCTAATAGTTATAAGACTATAACTATTTCAATTGGGATATTCTTAATAAGCATATAATATATAAAGTTTTATAACCTTATATTAGAACTATATAAATGTTTTAAGGATATGAACCCTAATAACATTATGTTCTAATAATTGTTCACCTTGTATAATGTTTTTGATAATGGGGAAAACAGGTTTTGATGGGACCTGAAACCCATTACAAAATGATTTTGAAGGGACCCGCAACCCTATCCAAGAAAAACATGCTGCCTCAAAGATGAACCATATACCATAAGCAGCCAATCAGCAGCCTCATATAAAATATAACAAAAAAACACAAGTTGCACAAAGGAGTAGCAGGGCCCTAAATACCGAGACCAAAAACAAGCAGGTTTTACATAGGACCTTAAACCCAAAGGTTTTGAAGGGACCTTAAACCCTTAACCTGGTTTTTTAAGGACCATGAACCCAGAAGAATTCTAATATCAGGTGTTGACTGGGACCTTAAACCCAAAACGACAGCTAATTGAGAAGCCACAACCTTCTTGCAAAACCAACCCAACTGAGAAGGCATCCCACATTCCACCTCTATAGGATAGGTCCCCCCTCTATAAGGGAGGAATATACAAGGCCTTGAACCACCACAACATCCCAACTCCTACTCATACCAACTCCACCTCAAAAGGAGCGGGCTCTACCTCAACAAGAGCAAGCTTCACCTCTAGAGAAGACACCATTTGCAAAAACTAGCCAAAAGAAACCACTCTAGTAGAACCAACACCTACATCAACCCAAGGCATCAGAAGAGAAGGAGACAAAAAATCATAGAAAAAGAACAAGTCAACCCACATCAACACAGGCTCTAGATACAACACACTAACCAGAACCCAAGGCATCTTCCAAAAATAGAAAAAAAAATTCCCAATAGACCTCAAAAACATCATCCTCTGGGAGGGAAACCAGGAAAAGGAACATAAGCCAAGCAACAAAGCTGCTTAGACTCTGGTGAAAAACATAGAGGATTAATGTAAAATTAATATTATTTGTGGTATACCTAGGGGATCTAGGGATGCATGCATCACATGGGTTAGACATTTTTAGGCCACTTTATGCACTATATGTAATATTGGGATAAATATTTAATGTGGGTTTGCATGTATTGGGAAAACTTAGTACCAAAAAGTCAAGGAAATAGTTTTGTAAGCTCACGATATTAGTTGCATAATGTTATATTAATGTAAAATTAATATTAAATTTGTGGTATACCTAAGGGATCTAGGGATGCATGCATCACATGGGTTAGACATTTTGAGGCCACTTTATGCACTATATGTAATATTGGGATAAATATTTAATGTGGTTTTGCATGTATTGGGAAAACTTAGTACCAAAAAGTCAAGGAAATAGTTTTGTAACCTCACGATATTAGTTGCATGGTTTATGTAATACCACTTAGTGGTTTTCTACAAGATTGTTTTTATAAAATCATGCACATTAGTAGTTGTTTGGCTTAGCTTGTTGGCTATTTTGGTTAAGGATAGTTTGAGCATCTATTGTAGGTTACAGATGTGAGGAGATGAAGCATGGATCGGTATGTTTCATTACATGATTCTCATTTTCTTGTTCACATGGAAGGAATTTAGAGAGCTTGATGCTTTTGACATATTCATGGAGGCTCTATAGATGTATTTTATCTTTGTTCATGAGATAATACATTAAGTGTAGATGCTTTTTGAGGTTGGGTTTTTCCCTCTTGAGGGTTTTTCTAGGGTATATCGTGTGTTGTCTTGATGGTATCTTTGTCTATTCTCTTACATATTGATTTTGAATATTTGTCTGCATGATTTTCTATATTATGGTTATGTGGAAATAGTTTTGTGTAGCTGAAATTTTCCTTTCATGCATTGCTTCAATGATCATAAGGGTTAAATTTGGTATTTTGATCTCTATCCTACTATGTTGAATACTCTAGTTAATTATTAATTTCTTCTATTGCTCCTAGTTAATAATAGTATAGGTGGTGAAAGGGTTCAAATGCATATTGAATTTTCTAAAACTCTAAAAAGTAATGAGTTATGATAGCTATTTTTCAATGATGGATTAGAAAACTATTTTGAGAGCCTTAAGGGCTATGATCCTACTATACTATTTCAATTTTCTAAATCATGGAAGAATGGGTAGGTTATTATAGGTAGTGTTAAATTTACCATCACAAAGAACTACAATATTATTGTCACTAGCTCATTGATGGAGGGGATTAATATTAAGAAAGCTAGTAATTCCAAAGATAAAAGTGTGATAAACACTTTCCTTTGGTGCAAAGAGAAAATAGTGAGTATACAACTTATCAAGTATATCACTATTGAGGTTAGGTACAACTACATTTTTTCCTTTTAAACCACCTAATCTATATGGATTACTTTCCAACTTCCCCCGATTTCTCCATAGTTTTGTTCAATATTCAATGGTGGAAGTCTTATTTAATATGGCCAAAATCCTTATTCATCAAAGACTAATATTTAATCTCTACTTGTTTCATATCTACAAATCACCTGTCTCCACCGTGAATGTGCCCAACAATCTTATAATTGTGGAGGTTCTCTCTCTCCTTCCCTTGCTAATCTAAGAAGTGTTCATCTATGAATTGTTACCATAGTAAAGCCTCATCTTAGTCCTCTTTGTTTTCAATATTGTGTCTTAGTCAAAACACTCTACCCCTAAAATTAAGAATCAACCCCATATTAAGAAAAACCTAGACCCAATTGCTTCTTGTCAATCCCTTCACTTTGCTAGCAAGGCTAAGCCCTCATCCCCCATCTCTTGTTCCTTATATTTTTACCACTCTAATAAAACTTCTTATGTCACACTTTATTGTGAGAATAAAATTTAGATCACTCTTTGCCTACTAACTCAAGAGCTACTTACTAGGTTGACCTTGAAGCCCCTATGCCTAAAAAATGGGTGAGTGTAGGATCATGATGGGCCAAATAGTGGCAATGGGAAAAAACATGATTTCAGTTAGGTAAAATCATGAAAAGAATCTTTGACTTTTTACTTGGGTTGAGTAAAAAGTACAATTTTCTATGGTAAACACCAAAGTAAAACAAATATTTATTCTTTGCAATGGTTTACAGTTTTGATTGTGTAATAATTTTTGCATGAGCGTTTAGGATCACACTCCATGATCCATCATCCGGGATGGTAATTTTGAAGGAAAAGAATATTAATGGATATTTATTAATAATGGATATTTGATTTTAAAATGGATATTCACTTTTAATGGATATTTGTTATTAATGGATATTTTCTTTTAAAAAATGGATATTCACTTTTAAAAAATGGATATTAGCTTTTAAAAAACAGATATCCACTTTTTAAAAAGTGGATATCTAATATAAAAAAATATCTTATATTAAATCGAAAAAATAAATATCCATTTCTTGTATAGAACAGATATTTGTTATTAAATAAAAAATGGATATTTGTTTCTTGCACAAAACAGATGTCCATTATACATAACATATATTATGATATTATATATTATTGTAATATATATTATACATCATGTATAATATAATAAAATTATATAATATAATAATATTATGTTTATATTATAATAATATATAATATAAATCATATATAATAATATATATTACATATATTATTATAATATTAAAAACCTCTCTAAAATAGATATCCATTTTGGAAAGCATTTTTTTATTTACTATATTAGTATTTTATATCATATATAATATATATTATAATAATATAAAATAAAATATTCTTATATTATATTATATAAAGAATATTCTTATATTATATATTATAAAATATTCTTATATTATATTATATAAAATATTTAATATATATTATGATAATATATATATTATAATAATATATAATATATAATGTAAATAAATGAACTAAGATTACAATCAACTAAAATGGTGGAGGCGGCAGTGAGGGAAGGGTTTAGGAAACCACGAGGGGATCGATTTATAGTCTGAGGAAGTTAAGGCCCGTTAGAATTTCAATAAGCAGCTGAGTCGACTACTCGAGAATTCAGTTGGGCTTCTAGAAAAATCAAGCTTGAGGACTCAATGAACAAGGTTTTTAGGGCAGGAAATCGAAATAACGGTGGTCGGAATGGCTGGTTCCATCCAAAGAAGGGAGAGAAATTTAGGTCTTGGCATTTAGCAGAGAAGGTGGACTTCAGACGGGTGGAAGGAAATTTCTGGAGGCCGAAGGTTCAACAGGAAAAAGCTGGCTCAAGTCAGGTATTGTCGAATATCTCTTTTACAACTATGACCTCATTGCTTTTAGAAAATAATGAATGGAGTGATACTGTTAGGTTCCTAAAAGCCAAAGCTTTTTTTATGAAATGGGGGGGAAAATGGCCTGCTTTCACAAAAATCAGGGCCTGGTGTGATCAGAACTAGGGAAAAGAATGTGAACTTAAAACCCTGGAGAATGGGTTTTATCTGGTGATATGTAAAACTGAACATGACAAAGACTAGATCATTAATAGTGGCCCGTTTGCTATGGAAGGTTTAGGGTTTCTTATTAAAGATTGGACTCTGAACTTTAACCCTAATGAAATAGTGTTAGAGGAAATCCCTGTCTGGATAAAACTAAAAAACCTTCTGCACGAGTATTGGGATCCGAAAACCCTGCGAAAAATAGGTAGTAAACTGGGGGGTTATGTAAAGTCTGAGGAGTTGGTGGACAGATCAGATTTCAACATATACCCCAAGATATGTGTAATGAGACAGGGGATCCACACTCTGCCATAAACTTTAGAATTGCAAATTGGTGAAGGAATTTGGCGTCAGAAGTTAGAAATTGTTGATAACCCCTTTGAATGCTTGAGTTGTGTGGGAAAAGTGCTCTCTAACAATAGGTGTGATCCAAGTGGTAAAGGTAAAGATCCTGCTCAAAACTCTTTATTGGAGGAAATTATAAATCTCTCATAGGCAAGGGTTAGTAATGTTTCTGAAACTCTGTCTTGGGAGTCAGAATGCTCTTGGGGCAATGTCAAATCAAGTATGGAGGAGGTTCGGGAAGGTTTTCAGAAAGTAGAAATAGACTCTTTGTTTGCAGCCACCAACGAAGTGCAATCTCGGAGGCAGCTTGCTCAAGATCATTCAACAGATAGAACGTTTAAGTTAATTATGGGGCAAAAGGAGGGTTCTATCATGGATCCGGCGTTGGGTATTTCAATGGGTTTGGAGGATATTAGGAGTGATAATATTTTTCTGGTAAGACATGAGGACTCACCTCAACAAACAGTTACTCCCTTCACTGAGCAAATTTGTATTCAGGAAAACGTGAATGGTAACATCTTACAATGCACCTCTTTTGACCCAGACTCCTGGCCTAAGGTGGACACTTCCAAGGATGCAAAGGTGAAACAGTTCAGTTTGGTTCAGCCGGTTGAAGAAATGGATTTGGCTAAACAAATACATGAGGATATAGTTGGACCTACAGGTATTTCTCCAATGATGGAGGGACATGGAGTCGAGATAGAAGATCAATTGTATAAGGATATCCCTATATCTCCAATAAGAAACTTAGATAATGCTTTTGAAGGGGTTCGTGATAGTGGTGGGAACTTGGAAGATGCAACTTCTGAGTCAGATTTAGAGGAGGATGTTAGTGAGGAAGACATTCTGGGTATGCAAGACAACATTGACATTGTTGAAATGAGAACTATAGAACAAACACTAGCCCTAAACAACAAGGTAAAGTTAGGGGAAAAAAAGAGGAGGGGTCCTAAAACCAACAGGATGAGGCTGGAACTGGTCGACAATGCTGCGGGTCAAAGTAAATTGAGGTCGGGGAAAGGCTACGCCTTCCCTCGACAGCCATGAAAATCTTATCTTGGAATGTCAGGGGCTGCAATGCCTCTGACAAGATTCGTTTGATCAAAAGATGTCTTGATCAAACGAGACCGGCTTTACTTTTGCTCCAAGAAACAAAGGTAAAAGAATCTAATTTTTCTCTCTTTACAAGATGCTTTGCTCGTTGGAATTGCACCTTAGTCGAGGCTGAAGGTGCTTCGGGTGGTTTGGGTCTACTTTGGAATGCCTATGTGGTCGATGTTCAGACTGTGAGACAGGAAAAAAATTTGCAGTGGGTAAAGGTGGAATCTAAGCAATTGAGAAATTGTTTTTATATTCTCAATATTTATGGCCCAAACAATTCTGTGCAGAAAAAGGCTTTATGGAAAGAACTATCTGGGCGTTTAAGTGAAAAAGGAGATAGTATGTTCCTCCTGGGCAGAGATTTTAATGTAGTTCTGCGGCCTTCAGATAAATCTGGGGGTGTCTGTTGGGCTGGGCAGAGTCAACAGGACTTTAGTGATTTTGTTGTAAACAATGGGTTGTGTGAAGTTCATTTTAAGAAAGGAGATTTTACTTGGACTAACAGACGGAGGGTTTTCTTAACATTGCGGAAAAATTAGATAGATTTTTCCTAGCTGGAGATTGGACTTCAATGAATTGGGTGTGTGAGGCGGAGATTCTCCCCATTTCTGGTTCAGATCACTATCCTATTAGCTTGAGGATTCAAGAGGATTCTACCCCGGATAGATGCCCTTTCAAGTTTGAATCGATGTGGTTCCGGGCTGACAATTTCAAGGAATTGGTTAGTGGTTGGTGGATGAACGCTCCAAGATGGACATGCTATAAAGCGTTCATCTTCTTTAAGAAGCTTCAATATGTTAAAGAGTGTTTAAAAGTTTGGAACCGGGAGTCTTTCAAAAACATCTTTAATGAAAAACTAAAGTTAGAGAAAATTTTAAGTGACCTGCACACTAAGGTTATTGAAAATGGGATGCGAGAGGTGGACTTTGAATTGGAAAAGAAGCTAAATAAAGAATACTCTGAAGCCTTAGCGCGCGAGGAAATCTTCTGGCGACAGAAGTCTAGGGAAACCTGGCTGAAAGATGGTGATAGGAATTCCAAGTTCTTCCATAGTTCTATTAAGGTTCGCAGATCTACTAACAATATATTGTCAATTAAGGATGGGTTGGGAGAAACTTTGTATGATGCTGATCAAATAAATTTGGAGGCAACTAGGTTCTACTCTGACTGTTTTAATGCAGGGGATATTGGTTCTGTTGCTAATTCTGATATATTGGATGTCATTCCAAGCTGTATATCAGAAGCACAAAATAAGATGCTTATGGCAAAAGTCTCTCTTAAAGAAGTGAAGAAAGAATTGTTTGGTTTAGGAGGGGACAAGGCTCCTGGGCCTGATGGCTTCCTGACAATCTTCTTTCAAAAGTTCTGGGACATTTTTGGAAATGATATCAAGGAGGTGGTCGAAGAATCCAGGAGAAATGGTCTGGTTCTTAAGGAGCTAAATAACACCTTTATAGCTCTAATTCCGAAAAGGTCTGTGGTTAATACCTTTGATGACTTCTGACCTATCTCTTTATGTAACACGATTTATAAAGTTATTGCAAAAGTCATTGCTAACAGGTTGAAATTGGTATTGAAGTCTATTTTTTTTGTAGAACAGAGTGGGTTTTCTCCAAATCGGTCAATCTTTGAAGGAATTATTGTAGCTCATGAAGTCATACACTCAGTTCGAATGGCAAAAAATGAGAAGATGATGGTTAAGTGTGATATAAGAAGAGCTTATGATGAGGTTGATAGGAATTTCTTACTAAAAGTGCTTGAGAAATTTGGCTTCGGGTTGGATTGGCGGGCGTGGGTGGAAAGTTGCATTAGTACTCCACATTTTTCTGTATTGGTTAATGGAAGTCCTCAAGGGTTCTTTGGTTCTCGCAAGGGAATCAGGCAAGGTGATCCTATGTCACCTTTTTTTTTTATTATTCTAGCTGAGGTTTTGGGAAGGTTAATTTCTCGAAAATGTAGTGAAGGCCTTTGGAAAGGAATTAAAGTGGCGGAGGGTGTAGAAGCTATATCACATCTACAGTTTGACGACGAAACCTTTCTGATGGGGGATGCTTCTTTAAGAGAAGCTCAAGTGATGAAAAGCACACTTGATGAGTATGGCTTGGCCTCAGGCCAATGCATTAATTGGCGAAAATCTAAAATTTTCTTTTTTAATACCCCTATTCAACGTCAGCTGGACATTAGCCGAGTTCTTGCAATGAAGTTCAACACTCTCCCAAGTAAATATTTAGGTATCCCTTTGTTTGGAGGGGGGAATAAATCTAGCTTATGGAAGGACCTTGTGGATTCGTGTATGAATTGGTTGGATGGTTGGAAGAGTAAATGGCTTACCTCTGCTAGAAGAATTTTACTGCTTAAGTCGGTGATTTCTGCCATTCCCATTTATTCTATCATGTGTATAAAAATTCCAAAGAAAGTTTTGAATTCTATAGGTCAGCGTATGAGGAAATTTTTTTGGAATGGCGCCAGTGATGATGATAAAATCCCGTTGCTGGCTTGGGATAAGGTTTGTAGGGCTAAGGTTTGTGGTGGGGCTGGTATGAGGAATTGGCAATTGTTAAATGAAGCTCTTGGAGTGAAATTAGTGTGGAACTTATATGCTAATCCAGAGTTGTTGTGGGTTAAAATTTTAAAGGCTAAATATCTTGATTCAAATGAGGAGCAAAGAATTTTTACAATTCGCAATCCTCCAAAAGGATCTGTGATCTGGAATTTTATTGTGTCTTGTATACTTGTGATTTTAAACCATCTCTCATGGCAAATTGGCAATGGTCTGAAGGCCAAATTCTGGGAGGACTCGTGGGATGGTTTGCCAAACATTGGTGAAGGGCCTGATTTAATGGCTCTAAAACAATATTTCACTCAAAAATGGGGAACTAAAGTGCGTGACTACATGGTTTTAAAGCAGGGAGCTTTAGGAAGTGAATGGGTGTGGAAAGATGTTATGGGAGAGGAGATTTCAGATGAGCAAATTCATTGTATGAAGAGGTTGTTGCAGGAAAGGAAAGTTTTTATCTCAGAGAATGAAGATAAGCTTGTTTGGTGTGGTTCCTCCACTGGTTGTTATTTGGTTAAAGTTGGATATCAACTCTTGGACTCTTTGGAGAGGGAGATCTTTTGGGAAAAAGATTTATGTTGGAACAAGCATGTTCTTCCGAAAGCAGGAACTTTTGCTTGGTTAGCTGTCAAGGGTAGAATACTGACTGGTGATAGGTGGAAGTGTTTGGGTTTTGCTGGCCCATCCAAGTGTGTTCTATGTGACAAGGATGAAGAATCGGTTGACCATTTGCTAATACAGTGTGAGATGGCTACAAGGTGTTGGGACTTCGTTCGACAAAAGTTGGGGTGGCAAAGCCCGATGCAAAGGACGGTGAGAGAGAGGTTTTTGAAAGCTAGCCAAGAATGGTGAAAGGTTCCTTTTTGTCTAGCATTTGGGTTGTGATGCCCTCGTTGGTGATCTGGGAGCTCTGGAAAGAAAGAAATAGGAGAATCTTCATAGAGAAAAGTGAATCTTTGCAAAGAGTACTATGGCGCATTGAGCATAGTATTGAAGAAGTTGTGAGCAGTGCAGTTTCTCAGCCACAGAATCTTCGCAATCCTTTCTCCTTGGAGGACAGGAGAATACAAAAGGAGTGGCCTGGTATCCAGATAAAATCCTGGCTGGGATCTATGAAAGTGAAATCTGGTATTGATTCTAAAAATGTGGTGAGATGGGCTAAACCTATGAATGATTGGGTTAAAGCAAATTTTGACGGGACAGCTAAAGGTAACCCTGGCTCGTCTGGTGTCGGTGTGATCCTAAGAGATCATCTTGGTAACACAATTGCTCTAGCAGCAAAAAAGTTAGAAGATGGGACTAACAATTTGGCGGAAGCCAAAGCAGCTTTATTAGTGGTAAAGCTTGCTAAACAGTTTGGTGTTAGGAAGTTGCACTTGGAAGGGGACTCCTTAATTATTATTCATGCTATCAAATTTGGGGCGTTGAAGGCTTGGCATCTTCAGAATTTTGTCAATACTATTTCAAAAGATTTGGAATCCTTTGAAGATTTTGTGGTTAGTCACATAAAGAGAGATGGGAATAGGGAGGCGGATATTTTATCAAGTGGGCTGTTTCTTTTGAGGATATTGAAAAAGTGGCCATTGAGGATTTAAGGGGTGTCACTATTTAAGGCATTCTGGGTTCGACTTTGTGGTGGTTGTGGTGGTGATTGATAAAGCTTTTTCTATTGTTTGACTCTTTATTGTAATGGTTGTGTAGGCGGGTGGTTTTTGAATTCGTGGGTGGTGTATAGGGAAGCGTTAACTTCCAGACAAGAAGTATTCAATTCTTCCACAAGTGGCAGTCCTTTGAAATGATGCGAGGATGATGACATGAATGATCTGAAGGCGAAGGACGTTTGTGAACTGGATGGCATATAGGAATTGGATGGTGCATTGCTAATTTTTAAATTTCCATTAAGCGGTATGAAGTTTGTATTAATTGAAAGTTTTGGCTTTAATGAAGCCTGGTGAAAGTACAAGAAATTGACGCGAAAGGCGTCCGGGTTTAAAATGGAGAAAAAATGAAAAGTTGGTAACATAATTACCAACACTTTCAGTAGAGTTTCAAGGTGCGAGCTATTAATAGATGAAGGCGATGTGGGGTTTCTCCACAAAACTACAACAGAAAGGCTTTTTTGGGCCCCCAACAGTGCAACGTCTGAAACAGGTGCTAAAAGTAAATTGAAATGCGGTGGTGGATGTGGTGGTGGGGGTTTTAGGACTGCATTTCATGGATGCATCACACAGGGGACGTCTAAATGCCAACATAGCATCGATGGTGTTTGCATGGGCAATGGAGCTGGGGGAGGAAGCTAAGGAAACCAAATGGGTAATGCTTACGCTCTTTGATGAAGCGCTGTTAGGAAAATTGGAGTCGTTCATGGAATGGGCGGTGCTGGGTGTGGGTTTTGATGTATCGGAAGGCATAGAAGACATGGATGAGGCCAATGAAGAAGGGTTGATTCCATTTGTTAGGTGGCGAAGACGAACTGACATAGAGGAGTATAAACGATTAATCTTAGAGGCGCGGGAAAAGCTGAAAACAGAATTGCATCGACAGGATGAGGCCAGATGATAGGTGAATGCAAGGGTGCCGAGTCATTTTCCACGAAAGAAGCGTGGTTTGAGGAGGAACAAATGACAGAACGGGAATGTAACAAGTGTTGGTTGATGCAAGTGACACCAGGGTTTTTTGGATTCTCTTCAAAGAGAACTTTTGGCATTGTGGAGCAAAAGATGCTAGGGGTCTGAAGCTGCCGGGAGGACATGGTTGGAGAACAGAATGCGATAATGTCCAGCTTCTGCTAGAATTTGAAGATGAATGAGTCAGTTTTTTGGTATGCTGTAATGGTTTTTTTGGAGCTTATTGTGGGCCACGAATTTTCATGAAAAGCATTGCAATAGGTGGAACTAGGGGGAGGGGATAGTATGTTTTATGTAGTTTTTCAAACTTCGGTGTTAGGGTTTAAGTGAAAACAAGGGTAGAATGGTGCTCATGGGCGTGTCTTGAAAGTTATAATTCTTTTTGGATAAAGCCTGGAAGGGATATATATTGTATTAAAAGCTTTTATGTAAATTTAATTTTATAATTAATAAAATATAACCTTTTACTGATAAAAAAAAATATATATATAATAATAATATAATATTAATAGTGGGTGGAAGGGCGGGCGTCTCTCCATGGTGGCGAAGGGAGGTGGCATGGGTTGCCACGGTGGTGGATGGTTGGGGCTCTTTCAAGCCAAGTCAGCATAAATGTTGGCAGGATGGAGTCGGCTTGTCTTTTCGACAAGCTACGTGTAAGGTGACAGATAGCTATGGCACTCATTTCTATGAACGTTAATAATGGAAATGAGAGCTCCCTTCTTTGTTAAGACATCTTGCACGCGGGAAGGGGGTACAATTTGTGGAGGTTGGCGGCCTTTTCATGGTCCAGGTTTATTTATTACAATCTTGGCTCTTATTTTGCATTAAGCCTTTTCTGCAAAAGTGTGGCGTTTGTGGTTTTTTTTCTATCTCTCTTGTCAGGTGCTTTTGGTGTGGGGTTGAGAATGGCGAAGAGCTCTAAAATCATTATTGAGGTTTCGATGGTGGGTCTTGCTCAGTTTGGGGCCGACACTCCTATCTCTCTACGGTCATCGGCGAGACAAGCCTCATTCAGGGAGGTCACAAATCAAAGATTAAAATGGATTCTGTTGAATTATGACCCATTGGTGCTAGCAACCATGAAATGGTGTTAGGCTCCCCAGTCATTTGGGTATAGAAGTCTGAGAGAGACAATTTACATGTCTTCTTGTTTCCTTACCTCTCTTAAGACAATTTGATTGAAGGCAAAAGAAAAAATTTTGTTGGTTAAATTGTTTAGAGTGGACTTGGACGGTTACGAAGGTGTAGACGAGGTTCTTTCATGTGATGAAAGCTGAGGGTTGTATGAAGGCCTTGCAACATGGAGAGGGTGAGCTCAGTGGTTGGTGAAGATTTTCCTTTCCTCTTGGGATTTCTTGGGGTCCGGTTTGATCGACATCGATTCGATTATTGGTGGTTGTTTGGTTTTCAAAAAGGTTCTTAGAACTAATGAGTTATTTGTGTGGAGTGGAAAGCGGAATTCAAAGTTTACAAAGTTGAACAAATTTATGTAAAATTTGGGTGATAGCTCTCATTTTTGGGTTTGAGTAGGTGCTAGTTCTAGTTTGTCTGGGTTTTTGGTAGCCATGGCTGCGTAAATGCCATTAAAATGGTTTGGCTTTGATATTTTTGGTTGGGCTTTCGGTGGTTCGGTGAAGCATTTTGGTAGGCTTTTGTAGTTGTTTTGTGGGCTGGTGGTTTAGCGTGTTTACAGATTGCCTTCTTACCTGCATGGCATACATTTATATTTCTACTTTTGTTATTAATAAAATACTAATCTTATGTATCAATATATATATATATATATAAATTATATAATATTTAATATAATAATATTTTATTTATATTATAATAATATATATTACATATATTATTATAATATATTTCATAAGATATAATATAGTATATATGATATAATATATTATATAATATATTATATCATTTAATATATTATGTCATAATATAAAAATATATCAAATATTTAAACAAAATAAATGCTTTCCGAGACAGATCTATTTTGGAGAGCTACGCATAGATTAAAAATCTCTCCAAAATGGATATTCGTTTTGGAAAGCTATAAGTAAAAAAAATTCATTTCTAGTCATTTACATAGTGGGTGACAAGTGGATAGGAGAAGAAATGGATATTCGATCGAATCTAATATATTCCATTTTGGCTGCAAAAAAAAATTCTCTCCACAATTTAGCAATTTCCTCACATTTCATAGTGAGGCAATTCATTTTTTATGTTTTTCATTATTTTATTTGTTTTCTCAAAAAAAATGGCATATATACTAGGTTTTTGTTTATAGATTTTAATAATTAGTTAAAATTTATGTTAATTTTTAAAAAATTAATCATAAACAAGGTTTAAAATGGTTGAAGAATTTGATAGAGAAAATTCTCCACAAAATCCTCCTTCAATTTAGGATTTAATTGATATGAAT
>VDFB02271275.1:0-17223 GCA_007258455.2 Sequoia sempervirens
AAAAACCCATGTTTTTGTTTTTCGAAAAAACGTGCCAAAATGCCGAAAAAAACAAAAAATAAAAATCCACGGTTGGTTTTGAGCTAACCTGGCGGGGTACCGCGCAATGGGTGAAAAATATCCGTCTCTCGTCCGCCCGGTGAATGACGTCACTGTCGTACTCCGGCATGATGTCCACTCTCGCTCGCCTCTTCGTCTCTCTCTCCTCGTTCTCCACTTGCCAGCTGTCACAATGGGCCCAAAGTAAATCCCCAATTACCTTTTATCCCCTTTTCTTTTTTTCCACCACATGGTCTTTTTTTTCTTTTTTTTAACCAAAAATCACCTCAATTAATTCATCCAAGCTCTTTCTTCTCGGGGCCGCCATTTGCACACTGTATCTCTGATTGACTTCATTCAAGCGCCGTTCTTCTCGTTTTTCCGTGATCTTTCCAACAACACGTACCACTCTATACTTTCGAGAAGTTGCCCGGGGCTCCTTTTTCCTCCCCCGTCCCCCTTCTCGAGGGGGCATACCATACCATTTCCTCCTAATCCATAGCTCTAACACTACCTTTTCTTGACCGGGGCATCCTCTCCGCTTTCCCTTCGTCCAGGGCAGCTCACGTGCGTTTCCCCATGCTAGGGCATCTCTTTTCTGGTCTCTCCCTCTACAAAGTCATCTGCATCCTGTTTTTCTTCGAAACCCTATTATTCTAATAGTCTTTCGAAGAGGGGCAAAATGTAGACGTCCAATTTTGATCACTTCCATATGATCAAATGCGTCTCCTTGATTCATCCGGTTGCTCATCCCCTCTGACAATATTAATTAAAGCCATTTGTTTAATTAATATCTTGCATCTCGCACAAGGGTCCTAAAGTATTTAATTTGATACTTTACCCCTTTTTCTCCTCTAAATTAAATAAATATCCCCTTTTATTTAATTTAGTCATATTCCCCTTTTGAATTAAAATGCATTTTTAATTCATCTTTTCTCTCTCATGGTCACATCCTCCAACTTTTGCAAGTTGGTCCCTAATCCATTTTAATTACTTCATCTTCTTCTAATTAACTAGGGTTAACATGTGCACACCCTTAATCATCATTAAGGTCACATCCTCCATAATTTCCCACTTGCCTCTAATCAGTCATTAGTCTATCTAACTAAGTACTTGCACAACCTTAATCATTTGATTAGCCTAACCTAATCATCATCCTATTTATGGCACATGTCCTTGAGTCAACCTTATTAAAGGCTTTCTCCTTTTGGACAAGGCATCCCCCTTCCCCATGTGAATTTTTAATTCACCTTTTAATCCCCCAAGGCACCTAAATGGAATTTTTAATTCCTTCACTTCTCCCCACATGTCCTTTACTTATTCTTTACTCTTTCTCCCATCCCCATGAGAATATTTGAGGAATTTTTAATTCCTCACATGTCCTCTCACCCACATGGGGACAAGGACCTCCTTTATGAGGAGATCTTGTCCAATCCCAAGGTACTTTGTACCCCCTCCATGTCATGTCCTTTTTCTTCCACCTCATGTACACTTCACCTTTTAGGGCTTCATCACATGCCACATGTCAAGAGGTGAGGGCTTGTGAGTTCTCAACTCACCTTAGCCCTACATCTTGATATTTGGTGGATCAATCTCAACCGTCCATTTCCCCTAGGATTTCCCAAAAATCCTATAAATACCCCCTCTTTTCTCTCATTTTGGGAGATCATTTTGTGTAGCCAAACTCTTGCAGTTTTATTTCTCAATCCACACTTAGCTTTTTTTTATGTTTCCAAGCATCATTTACATCTCGTATCACACATCTTTCGTCATCTAAGGAGCATACACATTCAAGATCGAAGGGCCAACCAAAGGATCGACTCAACGCAAGGTATAAAGTTCTATTTCGTGGCTTTGTCTTGTTTTGTTTCCAACTTAGGCTAATCTCGAAGTGTAGGTTGTTTTAAGTTGTTTATTTGCACTCTTAAACTTGTTGCTTGTTTTCTAACACCTATTTCGACATATCACATTTACAGCTTGCGTAGATGGGACCTAAGCGGGTCTTTTTTCTTTCCGTTTGCTATTTTTTGCATTTTGCGGAGTCAGTGCGAGTGGCCGGACTTGTCTCTTCGTTGGCGGTGGTCACAGGTGGCGGACTTTCGAGGGGTGGCGAACAGTCCTAAGTGGCGGACTTTGTCGCAGATGCGATGGCGAGCTGTCGATTCGATGGCGGACATCCCTAATGAGTAGGTGGCGGGCTGCGTCCTAATAGAGTTCGGACTGTCTTAGATGCGTGGCGAGACTTTGTCGATTGATGGCGGTTTGTCCTAATTTGAGTGAACTTTGTCAGTCGCGGTGTTAGACTGTCCTAATTCAGTGGCGGGCCTGTCCTAACAGAGTGGCGGACCTGTCTTATAGAAGGTAAATTTGTTTCTTTCAAGTTTTCCCGAATTGTGTTTTGGTAAAATAGGAACATAGCTTAATTAAAGGGGTGTCAATAGACCTTGCTTGGCGTGTTTGGGAAAGCTATTTGACGTATCCAATCCCCTTGCGCCATTTGGCGATCCTGGGTGACGAGAAATCGTAGCTTTCCAAGTCCTTTTTTGTCACCCTTTTTCAATTTCTTAGTGGGACCTGCTTGGGGATTTCATCACCCCAAGGGACGATTCCAACCACGCGTACCGGCGGGGTATATAAAGGGGGGAGAGCGAAAGCTGTACCTCAATCCAACCACGTTGTAATTGGCGAAGCGTCGGGATGACGTGAAGAGTTGGTCCGAGCCTTTAGTATCTCGCTAAGGTTCCCGACTCACGCTTGTAACGGGTTGGTGTTCACGGTTTGGGCCTCACGTACCGGGTGTATATCGAGGACTCCTTAGAAACCATGTGCATCCTAGAGTAGAAGACTTTGTTGACCATACCCCTTTCTACTAATTTTAGGGTTGTGCTGTTTGAACTGTCTTTCTTGTGCAAAAACCAGTGATTATCAGTTTGGCCAAGTCTTTTTATGATTGTTACACTTTGGGTCCTTTGCATTTGCCATCCATCAAAACATCAACCTTGAACTCATCCTTTGGCGGACTTGACCTTATCCTTTTGCAAACTTGTCCTGGTGCATTGGCGGACCTGTCCCAGTGCAGTGGCGGGCTTGTCCTGGTGCATTTGTCCTGGTGCATTGGCGGACCTGTCCCAGTGCAGTGGCGGGCCTGTCTTAGTGTAGTGGCGGACCTGTCCCATTTCAGTGGCGGACCTGTCCTAATTCAGTGGCGGACCTGTCCCATTTCAGTGGCGGACCTGTCCTAATTCAGTGGCGGGCTTGTCCCAGTGCAGTGGCGGACCTGTCCTTTGATCACCCTATATCATCACTTCGCATGCATTGTCCCTCTACTTTGACCATCGTTACGATCATTTAGCATCCAAAATAAGCTTTTGAACGTCCATTCCGAGCCTCCATCCCTTCATTCTAAAGGTCATTTATTCCGAACACTCTTCTGATTGTTTCGAGAGCCATACGTCTTCCCCAAGACGCTACCCATCCGTCCTAATTCCGTTTTCATCTCCGATCCCCGTTATTCCATATAAACCTCGTTGGAGTTGCCATCCAAGTTGACCTAGGTATTTATCTCTAATCGCAATCATCATAGCTGGCTTAGGATCGCTATCCGTCTTAAGTCAGTTATCCCTTTCGGCCCAATCAATCCGCTTCTATCTCAAGTTGGATTCGGTGTCGTTATCATACATCCACCTCTCAATCAATACCTAGTGTTACCAAGGATCCCTCTTAAACCCGGTTGTGGATCTCGGTCTTCGTCATACTTATCATCAATCCAATCCTGATCATCAGATTAATCCAATCCCTACACCATCAAACCTATTCGGATCAAAACCCGACATTCAGGTAAAGTCCAACATCTATCGATCAATCCAATCCCATCCCATCAAGCCAATCCACATGTCCAATAATGGCCAACCTCAAAACAACACAAGCAATACCATTTTTGATACCACCTCACAAATTTTTTCAAGTACCATGAGTTATACCTCAAATATTCAAAACAATTCCAATACAATCAATGCAACATCCATTGGAGGAACACAACCCATCACATTGCCAACAATGTCCACAATATTGTCACAATTGGCTGGAGCCACCTTTGGCTCCTCGAAAATGTGGGAAAGTTATTCCAATCCTCTATTTACCACTTAAGTTAATGCCATGGGGGAATCCTCAAGCCATTCAAATCATCCATTTACAACTACTTCTAGTACCATGAGTGCATCCTCATAAAATCCTCTCATTGGTACCTTACTTAATCCTTTGGGAGGAAATAAACGATGTGTCTTTATTCAAGGGCCACAACCAAATGTTAACACATCAACACAGTTTAATGCCAACCCCTCCCAAGGTAAAAATACAAACATTCCCCTAGGAAAATCCCAACAATTTGGACAAGGAAATCAAAGCACACAACCTATGGTATCATTCGTACAAGAAAATATTCATGGTCACCATACTCTCCAAATTTTGACTCAAATAACTAGGGGAAAAATTCCAACATATTCACACTCATCAACACATCCCTAATCCAAATTTTCAAGACCAACAACATGCAAACCAAAAGATGTCATACATTTCAAAACAACACATCCCACAAAAAAACACCAACATCTACTCACAACAAATGGGGGCCCATCATGTACCAATCACTCCAATGTATGGTGCTACAAATAACCCTACAATTGATTCCTTGCAAGCTAAGCTAATGGGTCTAGAAAAGACCATAGAAAACAAGCAAATATTTGACAAGAAATCACAAGTGTCATATGACTTATCCATATATCCTTTTGACACAAACTTATACATGTTGCCATTTCCTCTGAGATATGTGTCACCAAATTTTACCAAATACAGAGGAAAGACAAATCCTATTGAACATGTCCGAGAATTCATGACCAACTGTATGGACATTGCTTATGAACAAATGTACTTGATGAGACTCTTTTCTAAAATTCTTGCATGTCTTTCCCTTGAATGGTTCTCCACTCAAAAGGATATTAAAAAATGGGATGAACTTAAACAAAAATTCATAAAAAATTACTCATATAACATTGACATGGACATAGGTCTATTACTAGCTTATGTACTCTCATGTAAGAGGGTGTTGGTGAAACTTTTATCCCATTCTTCCAAAAATGGAGAAGTCTAGCTATTTGTTGCCACATCGACATACCTGAAAAAGAAAAGGTTGACATGTTCATTCAAACACTTCTAGGCCCCTTAAATTATGTATTGTAAGTTCATTATTGCACAACTTTTATAGACCTAGTCAAAAAGGGTGTCCAAGTTGAGAAAGCTCTTATTCAAAAAGGAGAGCTAAAACATGGTCCTAAAAAATCAAATGAAAATCCTCCCACTAACAAAAATAAGTATTGGGTCAAAAGTAAACACATTACCAATGATGGTGTTGTTGATGCCAAGGCTGTAAACACTATGGGTCCTCTCTTGGCTTTAAAAGTGGTCCAACCACAAAAAGACCACAAACAATACTGACACCCCCCACCAATACCACCCCAAACAACAAAAATGGTCAAAATAGTCAAAGTCAAGGACAATACTATTAGACAAGACAATTCCCAAAAAGATGAACATACTCTGCTTTGGGAGAACCAATTGAGGATGTCCTTAAGAAGCTCTTCCAAAATGATCTCATCACACTTGAAGAACCTAAGTTGTATGACCCAGGGAAATTTAAACCGTCATGGTAGGATGATCATGCTTTTTTGTGATTACCACCGAGCTACAGCACATAAGACATCATCTTGTCGACAACTCATAAATATTGTGCAAGACCTTATTGAAAGTTGAATAATCAAATTGGGTGGACCACAATTTCCATCAAATTCTAACCATACCATTCATAAGATTCCACTACAAGATCACGGTTCTAACAATGCGTCCACATCAAGTCCTAATACAAACAATAATCAAGCCAATTACACTCACACCAAGTATGACTATTTAGGTGGACCTATTATTAACAATGTTTGAACTGATGATGAATGCATCAATACCATCATAGTCAAAAGAGCACCTCAATGGAACACCACTAATCAAAGTGGAAAGGTCACCATAGCTGGTATGCCTCCTACTAGGCAACCAACAATCACCATCCTTGATTCATCTCCTAAAAAACCACAACTCAACTCATCCACAAAATAGTGGCAACCTAAGAGTCAGTTTAACCTTATCGATCAATTAGGAAAAATCCCAATGCAGATTTCCATACTTGGGCTGCTTCACATTTCTCCCATGCATAAGGCTATACTGGATGAAACCTTGCAAGAGTCGTTTGTCCCTAAGGATATTGATGTCAACCAATTTGAGACCATGGTAGGATACCTCACTACACCTCACCATGTCACCTTTTCTGATGAAGATTACTCGTCACCCAAGACCAATCTTAACGATGCATTACACATCAAAAATTTCATCCATAAGCACAAGGTAAAAAAAAATTAGTAGATGGTAAAGCAAGATTGAAAATATGCTCCTTAAAATTGGTTAAGGCTGTAGGATTTTCTAATGCATG
The DNA here is from genome assembly GCA_007258455.2 of Sequoia sempervirens. Classification (NCBI taxonomy): domain Eukaryota; kingdom Viridiplantae; phylum Streptophyta; class Pinopsida; order Cupressales; family Cupressaceae; genus Sequoia; species Sequoia sempervirens. Next base: position 6,569 of record VDFB02271275.1, read on the forward strand.
CATAGATCCTACAAAGAGCATAGTTATAAAAGCATATGATGATGAAAAATTTTCTTCTAGAGGCATTATTTCTCTTCCTATCAGAGTTGGGCCAGTCATTGTGGACACAACTTGCCAAGTCTTGGATCTAGAATTATCTTACATCTTGCTTGGCTGCCCATGGATTTGTGCCCTAAAGGTTGTCCCCTCCACATATCACCAATGCTTGAAATTCCCATTTGACAACATAAAAATTACCATATATGGAGACCCTAACCCCTTTCAATATTGCACCAATCTAAGGTGTGTTTCTGAACATCGAGTTCCCATCAACCGAGAAGAACCAAGCCCTTCTTCTTCCAAATACATTGACCCATCCACACTTGCATCATCATACATTTCCACTCCTTCTACATCTTTTGCCACACCATCATCTTCCTCGCTTCCTAAAGTTGAGTCCAATGTCAAGATCTAGAACCTAGGTTGTGGAGAATTCAAACTAAGTACGACATATTGCATCACAAATATACCCACGTCTCCTTAGGTCTATGGTAGGTCATGTTTCTGAATGGAACCTAAAGTAATTTTTAAAGTTCCACAAAAAAAAAATCATGAAATGGGGAGACATGAACAACAAAACATCATTGACATATTAGGATGGATCTACAAAGAAATGGAAGCCTTACCCCCATTACCAGTCCATATACACAAAAAAGGCTACAATGGTACTAGTGGCCTTGGTAAGAACAAAATAGGACTGTGAGAACCTTTGTTGTCATCTAAAAGACCAAAACTTCTTGGATTAGGGTATGGATTGCCCAACAATGATGATCGACGTACCAATGGACTTTTGAGTGAGAGCGTGCATGCTTTAGAAAATGTCAAGACTTTTAAGGAAACCTTTATCGAAACTAACTCCCATGAGTGGGAATTTGGTTCCCAATGATCCCTAAGTGACTATTGTCTCGATGATTTGTTCCTTGAAACTGTGGAACTTACCTTTGAACAAAGATTTTGGAAAAAAAAAATTGATCAAGCATCAAATAATCACAATCCCAAAGGCCCAAGGGACAATGACAAGCCAAAGTATACCCCTAACCCCATTAGTCCTCATCATGACATACCGGTCCAACCATCTGAAACCAACAACCATCAACTGGATCCATATAAATTATCACATGACAATGACATTCATGACTCTGATTCCTTCATCCCTTACTTTGATAAAGAATATGAAAAATGTGAAGGAGAATATTGGATAGAGTCTAACATGGAATTGGATGATGAAAATTTCATTTTCAATGTCTCTGAATCTATCTGCATGCTTTTTGCATCCTCCCCACAATTCACCAACATTGACCATTGTATTTCCTTAGTCCACCCTCAACTAATTGATTGGGACCAATAAGGCCTGTCATTCCTAGACACCTTTTAGAATAATGAGGCCATTGCAAAATTTATGGGACTACGTGAGGGCATACCTAGTGGTGATCACAAGGTAGGATTTTCCATTGACCTAGATTGTGCAACTTAATTTAGGGTGACTTCTCCACCCTCTAGGGCCCCCAACTTTCTATAGTTGGGATTCTCTCGGCAGCATGGCCTGAGATCCGAGTGGGGGGGTACTCACCCAAGAGAAATATCGAGTGAGGGCGATCCTCTATAGTGGATGCCTACCCCCAACCCCTACCCGGCTACCACTATAGTAGCAGTAGGGGGTAGGTCCCCACCCTAAGGGGGCCTACCCCCAGGTATAGATAAGGGGCCCCACCACTACTATAGCTGAGGGTGTACGGGCCCGATTGCCACAAACTACACCTAAGGCCTACTTTTCATCGGCAATCGACCATATTGGCCAATGGCTGCCGATGAAAGGTAGGCCTTACCCACCAGAGCTTTGCTCACCTAAGGCCAATATGGTTGGCTACCGATGAAAGGCAGGCCTTACCCACCAGAAGACCATACTCACCCAACTAACTATAATCTACCGAGGGGACCTCTCGAAAACCCTCCCTGAAACCACATAGAATTGTAGGGGCCTCCCACCCTACAAAGGCGTGCCTTCGGCGCCGACCATATTGCAAATAGAATGGGGGGTGGGGGGGTGGGGTTGGTGTTGCCTGCCTTTCATTGGCAACCCCCCCATTCTAGTTCCTACCGAAGGCAGTCGACCATATTGGCCAATGACTACCTTCGGCAGGCCTTAGGTCCAACCCCACCCCCCCTTGCAAAATGAAAACTAAAAATAAGGAAAAAAATGAAATGTCTTTGGTGAAAACCAAAAGGAACCTTCTAATGACAAAAAAATTAAAATAAATGACATATCTACGGGTGAAAACCTCTTTGAGGCACCCAAAGATGGAGGACTGGAATTTCTTCTCATAACTCAAGAGAAATCAGGTATGCTTGTAGAGGACACTATAGAAGCCAACATATCAACAAGAAAAGATCCCAAAATGGTCCTTTTTGCCACATCCTTGACTGAAGAAGAGAAATTGGAATTTCATAAATTATTTGCAAACCATAAAATCAACTTTGCATGGTCCTATGTCGGCATGCCTAGGTTAGATCTAGAACTTTTCTTGCACCACTAGCCATTATTTCTAGATTTCAAGCTAGTGAGACAAAAGCTATGAAAGATGCACCCATAGATCGCCCTGTTAGTCAAGGCCAAAATCAAGAAACTGTTAGACGTAGGATTCATATAGTCTATTCACTATACTGAATGGATATCCCATTGGTACTAGTCACAAAGCCAAATGGTTAGATCTGCATCTATACAAATTTTAGAGATTTAAACAGGGCATGTACAAAAGATGACTTTCCATGTTGCCAAATATAGATAGCATAGTCGACCTCATAGTGGGATACGAGATGTTGTCCCTCATGGACAGTTTCTCGAGCTATAATCAGATTTGTATTTCCGTCGAAGACCAACATAAAATAGCATTCAATCATCCTTGGGGTACATACTACTAGAATGTCATGCCTTTTGTTCTTAAGAATGCAGGTGCCACGTATTAGAGAGCTATGACAACCATACTCAATGACATGACACATAAGATAATGGAATATTATGTGGATGACCTTTTGGCCAAATTAGTGACAAGTAAAGATCATTTGAAGGTGTTAGACACAATTTTAAAGAGATTAGAAGAATATAAAATTTGATTGAATCTTAAGAAATGTGTCTTTGGCATGACATCTTGCAAAATTTTGGGTTACATAGTTTCTCGAAGAGGCATTGAGGTGAATCTAGCTAAAGTAAGGCAGTCTTGGACATGTCTCCTCCCAGAGGAATAAGTGAAATCGGGACATTACAAGGTAGGTTACAATCAATCTGACACTTTATAGCACAATTGGTTGATAAGTGTCAACCATTCCAATATCTTATGTGCAAGGGAACCCAATTTTTGTGGACAGATAAATGTTAGGAGGCCTTTCAACAAATCAAAGATTACTTACTTTCACTAGTCCTTATGCCTCCCATTCAAGGAAAACCTTTAATTCTATACATCTCTACCACTACTTCAGCACTAGGGGCATTACTAGCACATAATGACCAAGAAGAAAAGGAAAGAGTCATATTTTATATCAGTTAGACACTGGTCGTTTATGAGTTGAATTACACATCAATTGAATGTGCTTTCCTAGCAGTTTTCTTTGCTGCTCAGAAGCTAAGACATTACATATTGAGTCATAGGACACAGTTGGTAGCAAAGATTGACCCCCTAAAATATCTATTGAGTCATGTAGCATTGCCAAGACATCTGGAAAAATAGGTAATGATCTTGAGCGAATATGATATTCAATACATAGAAAGAAAGGAAATAAAGGGACAACTAATAGTAGACCAATTGGTGGACACACCTACACAAAGTGATCATCCCTTAGTGGTAGATTTCCCAAATGAGTCAATATTCCATACAAAACCTAAGTCACCTTGGAGGCAATACTTTGATGGATCTCATACTAATCATGGCTTGGGGGCAGGAATATTTTTTATCACCCCTCAAGTAGATTCCATTCCTAAGTCTTTTCGCATAGCTTTCCCATGTACAAATAATGTGGAAAAATATGAGGCACTTGTTATGGGGCTTAGAATAGTAATAAAATGGAAAATTAGAACACTTCATGTCTATGGAGATTCTTAGTTGGTCATTAATCAAGTCAATGATGACTATGACACTAGGGATGAGAAACTAATGCCCTACAAATGAATGATTGACAACTTTCAGACATATTTTCACATGGTGACTTTTGAGAAAGTTCCAAGAACAAAAAACAAGGTGGTTGATGCCATGGCTATGATTGGCTCTCTCCTCAACATTCCAACCAATATGCCTCATCTAGAGTTCTTGGTAGAACAATTGTTGGTCCTCACCTATGATATTCCTGAATCAAAGATGATCTACATTCTTGTTGGTCTTGATTCTCCTTGGTACCAAGACATTCATGAATACCTCAAGTCCCAAATCCTTCCCCCAATCTGTCTAATAACCAAAGAAAGTCCTTTATCTGAAAAGCCACTAGATATGCCATCGCTAGTGATACACTTTACCATTGTATTTTTTATGACACCCTCATTAGATGTCTCGACACCAACGAAGCACACACAACCTTACACAAAGTACATGAAGGTATATGTGAGTCTCATTCAAGTGGTCCCACTTTGTCCAAGAAGACAACGAGACTTGGGTACTACTGGCCGACCATTGAGAAAGATTTACTAGAATATGTCAAGACTTCTCACCAATGTTAGATTCATAGTGATTTGATTCATGCTCCAGCACAGGAACTTCGGCCAATTACTTCTCCTTGGCCCTTCATATGATGGGGACTCGACCTCATGGGAAAAATTCATCCTACCCCATCCAATGGCCACAAATTCATAATCACTACCACTAAGTACTTTACAAAGTGGATTCAAGCCATCCCCCTTACATACATAACCGACACCCAAATTTCAAAATTTATTCTCAACTATATCATTTTCCAGTATGGTATTCCAAAGTCCATCATCACAGATAATGGACGTCCATTCAAAAACCAAGATGTTCATGAGTTATGTGAGTGATTCCATATCCAACATCATTTCTCCACCCCCATATTACCCACAAGGAAATAGTCAAGCTGAGGCATCCAATAAAACCATCATTAAAATCCTGAAAAGGACCATCAATGATGTTGGCTGTGATTGGAACATTCAACTCAACCCTACTCTATGGGCTTACTGCACAAACATTTGCACACCCACAGGAGCCACTCCATTCACCTTGGTCTTTTTCGCTTAAGCCATATTTCCCATCAAGGTTGAAATTTCTTCCTTATGAGTCTCCCTAAAGGGTCTAACTAATGATGAGGAGTATAGAAAGTCACGCCTACACGAGCTAGAGATGTTAGAGGAAAGATGACATAATTCCCTAAACCACTTACAGGAGTATCAAAACCGTCTCTATTGTAGCTACAACAAGAAGGTCATGGTCAAGAAATTTGACATTGGTGACTTAGTCCTCATGCAAAATCCAAAGAATCAAGCCGACTATGAGAAACCTGGCAAGTTTAAAGCAAATTGGCTGGGTCCTTATGTCATCATATCCTCTTTTGATTCTAGAGCATATCAACTAGTGACTTCAGATGATGAACAACTAACAAAGTCTATTAATAGTTTACATATTTAGAAGTTCTATGTATAGCATCAAAAAGTTGAGCTGAAAACCTTAAAAATACAAAAAAATTGAAAAATATAAAAAAATCATCAGCATGATGAAAACTTGGAAAACAGGTGTCTTGGTAACACCAAAAAAATAAAAAAATTCCAAAAATAGTAAAGAGAAATAATTCATCGAATGGTGAAAACTTCAAAAATAGGCACTTTGGATAAGTAGCATGGTGAAAACTTGGAAAACAGGCACCATGCGTCTAATCATTGCTTTTCCATCTACTGTCACTTTATATATCTTGGCCTATTATGAAACACATTTTCTAAAACCACCATGACACTTTCCATGACATCACACCCTTCCTCTCATGGTTGAAAAATGGTTTACATCAAGTCCTACATACCATCCATCTATCATCACATGCATATCCTTTTAATGTGCCTCAAAAGAGGCTAAGTCTTAGACCTAACTAGGGGAAATTTTTTATTATGTGATAGTAGTGGGCATCACACATGGTCTTGATAGTTGTGAAATGTCCTAAAAAAAGACAAAAAATTAGAAAATTTCATGAAGAAAGACCAAAAAAGATCATAAGATGTCTTGAAGAAAGACCAAAAACATCGAAAAACGTCTTAAAGAAAGACCTAAAAATTGAAAAATGTCCTGAAGAAAGACTTAAAAATTGAAAAATGTCCTAAAGAAACTCCAACAAATGTCAAACTATCTAAAGAACACAAAATGAAGTCATTTCCTGTCAAAATTTTGTCATGTCAATTAGTGAGTCTTTGTCATTTGTTGAACTATGTTGTCTCTATGCATTTTCTACATAGGCAAGACTCATCTTTGAGTCCTTGAGACATTAGGTCAGTCCCCTTAGGTTTTTCAAATTAAAATCATGATTCAATCTTTTTTCATCAAGAAAAATTCATAGGTTGTGTCAAAGTACGAGGTCTCTGAGTGCATGACATAGGCAAGGGCATCTATCGATGAGCCCTCGAGGTTGCAACTAGGTCAGTCCATTAGGGTTCATGGCACTACACTAGCACACATGTCAAAGGTCTTCAAGTCAAGACAAATCATTTTCCAAATGGGAAAAATTCTAAAAAAAAATTATGGAAATCATTTATTCAACATGACAATATCGACATACGGTCAACACAAGTCAAAATTAGTCAAACTTTGGTCAAACTTAGTCAAAACAAGTCAAATTGTTGCAATTGGTCAAATTGTCAACTCTTGGTTATCTTTTAGATCCATCCTTTTGAAGAATAGCCTCTATCATTTATGCCTTAGGATGTGTCCTTCCTAGGCATCATCACTATCATCTGACATTTTGAGGGATCCTCCTAACATTTAAGGATCACTCCTCTCGACATCAGTATCTTTCAGATGCGTCCTTATGAAGAATAGCTCTACCATTTATTCCTTAGGATGTGTCCTTCCTAGGCATCATCACTATCTTCTGGAATTTTGAGGGATCCTGTTGATTTTAAGGATTGATCCTCTTGATATTAGCATTATTTAGGATATGTCCTTGAATTTGAAAAATCTTCGACATTCCATCATCTCAACATCATAAAACTTGACATCATTACATTAAAACACTTGGCATTTAGACACACTTGGAAAACACTTGGAATAAATTATCTTGGCATTTTGTCTTTTTAAATCTTTCATCATGTCACTAGTTTCTTAGCGACATCCTGGCAATAGGATGTAGAGAAGCAGTGACGTCTCATCATGATCGACTTGTTTCTCCACAAAATTTTGATATTAGGATTTAGAGAACTAAAAAGGTATCATGGTGTTTGAATTTTTTTATCTTTTTGATAGTTATGTTACTAGTTCTTCAAGGATATCCTAACAATAGGATTTAGGGGAGCAACGGCATTTCATGATTTGTCTTTCTTGTCTTTTTTGCTTATGGCTAATGGTGACAAAAAGATGGGGGAAATTGTCCTCTTATTCTGAGTCATTATCATGTTGGTTTGTGAATATTTGTCTCATGTGATGGTACAACCTTTCACACCTTTATCTATGTCATATCATGGTGTTTGTTAGCCATTACAATAATCTACCCAATGATGATTAAGAGCAATAAATATTAAAGTCTTATGGCAATGTGTTGAAGGATTTGGTCTAGGAACTAACATGCATCTCCTTCTATCTTGTCATCTTCTCTTATCCATCTAATGTTGATATCTTATGAAATACAAAAAAAAAGTGCATACATGATCATATAGATAGTGTATTAGATCCATACACACATCATTTATCTCATCAAAACCATATACATTACATCACATTTTGCATTACATAGAGTCATGCATTAACATAATCATGAAAAATATGCATATCATTGTTATTTGTGGCATAGAATCATCATTAAATCACATCATCATTGCATCTCATCATAGGACACACATGATAGGACATATAAATAACATCATCATCATAGGAATCATAAATGCATAATCCACATAGGCATCACATAAACATACATCATAATGCATAATCCACATGGAAATCACATAAACATACATCATAATGCATAAATCACATTACATCACATAAAGCATCATCTCCAAAAATATAATGTCATGGGATAAAGTTAGGAGTTATCCCAAAAATAGAGCTCATAGGTTGCTTGATAGTTAATACATAATGTGTCATAACATAAAAAGTTTGAAGTAGGAAGTCAAAAAAAAAAAGCATGTCTCTATGTAATGCTCTCCTCATCTCCTCGTGGAGAGGATCAGTGAGACTAGTGCTCTATCAAAGGAATGGAAGCCATCATGGTAACTATCACCTATTCCTATGATGTTGAAGGATTTGTCACTGAGGCCTGTACCTATGACACTGTCTTTGTAGTACCATGAGGTTGCACTACTGTTGTAACCAAAGGATTTGTCAGTAGAGTTTGACCATGTACGGATCTATGACATGAACCTAATGACCCATGTGAGAGCTCTGACCTGTGGCTAGAAGAGTTCCTATGATGGGACCTATGATAGGAAGTTTTTCCTAGGGAAGTTGAGCCACCCACACTGCTCTGGCTATGGCTGCAATGATTGCGGTTACTCTCTGACCATGTCCCTATCCGACTAGCTAATCTTGAAATACATGATCTCTTTGATCTATGGGCACGAAACACTCATACAACATATTATTATTCCCTCTACTCTCTCTCACTCTGGCCAACTCTTAAACAACATCTCCAACTGGCCCTGCGCACAACTATTCAAACCGACTACACCAGCTCTCTATCTCTCTCTGTCAGTTCTCTACCTAATCCCTCTCTAGTTGTGTCACCTTGATCTCTACTCATATGTCACCTTGATCTCTACTCATAGGGAATTTACATTTTTCATGGCTATGTCCAATCTCCTCTACATGTCTTCCAATCTCTGATCTACAATGGCATCCCGTGGAAATAGTGGCACACTGGCTATGTCTCGATCCACATCGATCATCTGCTCTCAGAGCTATCGCTCTACCTCATCCATCTCCTCTCTGATATCCACATCCTCCTCATCACTAGTGTCCTCCTCACCTCCAACAACCTCCTCCTCACCTCCAATGACTCCCTTCTCACCTCCAACAACTCCATCCTCTCCTCCAACCTCACGGGCCTCCTCCTCCTCTCTCAGTCCCTCCACCTATCTCCCCTCCTCCTGTCTTAGGCTGTCCTCTCTCTCCTCATCCTCTGTCACCTGAGGGATAGCATCTATTGCCACTCTCTTAACACACTGTCTAACTCTCCACAGCTATCTCCCTTGATCTCCCCCTGTAGGGAAGCTATCCCCAAGATCTCTCAAATGGAGGAAACCAAAGGAAGAGGACTTTGCAAAGTCAAAAAGCGGCCACATAGGAAAGTGAGTAGATAGTTACATAGAATGTTGACAAGTTGGAAAGATTTCAAAGGGGTCCCTTGGTAACCCTTCAAAAGGAAGAGGGGTCCACTCAAGGGAAACATTATTTGAAAAGCAAGGTCTAGTCAGGTTTCCCCCAAGCTAGACGCTAATGATTTCATTCAAGAGAAACAACTTTCAAAGGAGGTCCCTTGGGGACCCTTCAAAACAAAAAAGGCATCCACTCAAGAGACACTTCATTTGAAAGATAGAGAAGAGAGGGGGTCCTTAAGAAGGACACACATCTCCAAATTGAGTTATCACTGCCCCCAACGTGCAGGGGAGGAGAACCATGCAAGATTCTTAGAACATGTGGGATAGAGGTAAACCTGGATATCACTTGTTATGCAAATAAAGGGTAGGTGTATCAATCAACCAGGATTTTGATGGAACTTGAATCACAAAGTTGTAATTTATCTTTCAAGGCTTTACACTTACTAGTGGAATGACCAAGCACTCGATGGTATGCACAAAAAGAATGTTTTTCTTCATCATGTTTATGAAATTTATTACATGTAGGAGAAGGAAGAGTGATTAAGTGGGCTTTTAGAAGCCACAAAAAATATTCTCTTTCTCATATAAACGATGAGGAGCAGGAAGTAACCCTTTCTCTTGTCAAGAAAAGTTTTACTGCTTGCAAGAAGAAGATACAAAGGTAGAAGACAATGGAGGATCTACATAGAGAGTATTATTCAGGAAAAGGGGATCATACTCCTCTACAAGATCGCCATCATATTTCCTAATAGGACTACCAAGGTTAACCTCCTTAACATAAGTGTGATCATCTTCCTTAGAAAGAGGATCAACACCAAGAACATCATAGTTTGAATTCACCTTACCCCACGATACAAAAGAGTAACCATCTTCGATAGCAAGTGTGAATGATGTTATTGGAAGGTCTAAGTGGACTAGGTCAACTTTATATTCCTAAATTAAGGAATCTATAAATTCTAAAGAACCCCAATCATCACCAAGACATGCATTATTTTGAGAAGAGGAAGACTTAGGATTTCTTACTTCAGAAGGATCTTCCTTAGGGATATTTATCTCAAGAGTATTCTTTGTAGTGGGAACTGCTGGAGTAAACATCAACACATTAGAA
>VDFB02271276.1:0-49280 GCA_007258455.2 Sequoia sempervirens
TTTCTCGAGCTATAATCGGATTTTTATTTCCGTCGAAGACCAACATAAAATAGCATTCAATCATCCTTAGGGTACATACTACTAGAATGTCATGCCTTTTGTTCTTAAGAATGCAGGTGCCACGTATTAGAGAGCTATGACAACCATACTCCATGACATGACACATAAGATAATGGAATATTACGTGGATGACCTTTTGGCAAAATTAGTGACAAGTAAAGATAATTTGAAGGTGTTAGACACAATTTTAAAGAGACTAGAAGAATATAAAATTTTATTGAATCTTAAGAAATGTGTCTTTGGCATGACATCTTGCAAAATTTTGGGTTACATAGTTTCTCGAAGAGGCATTGAGGTCAATCTAGCCAAAGTAAGGCAATCTTGGACATGTCTCCTCCCAGAGGAATAAGTGAAATCAGGACATTACAAGGTAGGTTACAATCAATCTGACACTTTATAGCACAATTGGTTGATAAGTGTCAACCATTCCAATATCTTATGTGCAAGGGAACCCAATTTTTGTGGACAGATAAATGTTAGGAGGCCTTTCAACAAATCAAAGATTACTTACTTTCACTAGTCCTTATGCCTCCCATTCAAGGAAAACCTTTAATTCTATACATTTGTACCACTACTTCAGCACTAGGAGCATTACTAGCACATAATGACCAAGAAGAAAAGGAAAGAGTCATATTTTATATCAGTTAGACACTGGTCGTTTATGAGTTGAATTACACATCAATTGAATGTGCTTGCCTAGCAGTTTTCTTTGCTGCTCAGAAGCTAAGACATTACATATTGAGTCATAGGACACAGTTGGTAGCAAAGATTGACCCCCTAAAATATCTATTGAGTCATGTAGCATTGACAAGACATCTGGAAAAATAGGTAATGATCTTGAGCGAATATGATATTCAATACATAGAAAGAAAGGAAATAAAGGGACAACTAATAGTAGACCAATTGGTGGACACACCTACACAAAGTGATCATCCCTTAGTGGTAGATTTCCCAGATGAGTCAATATTCCATACAAAACCTAAGTCACCTTGGAGGCGATACTTTGATGGATCTCATACTAATCATGGCTTGGAGGCAGGAATATTGTTTATCACCCCTCAAGTAGATTCCATTCCTAAGTCTTTTCGCATAGCTTTCCCATGTACAAATAATGTGGCAAAATATGAGGCACTTGTTATGGGGCTTAGAATAGTAATAAAATGGAAAATTAGAACACTTCATGTCTATGGAGATTCTTAGTTGGTCATTAATCAAGTCAATGATGACTATGACACTAAGGATGAGAAACTAATGCCCTACAAATGAATGATTGAAAACTTTCAGACATATTTTCACATGGTGACTTTTGAGAAAGTTCCAAGAACACAAAACAAGGTGGTTGATGTCATGGCTATGATTGGCTCTCTCCTCAACATTCCAACCAATATGCCTCATCTAGAGTTCTTGGTAGAACAATTGTTGGTCCTCACCTATGATATTCCTGAATCAAAGATGATCTACATTCTTGTTGGTCTTGATTCTCCTTGGTACCAATACATTCATGAATACCTCAAGTCCCAAATCCTTCCCCCAATCTGTCTAATAACCAAAGAAAGTCCTTTATCTGAAAAGCCACTAGATATGCCATCGCTAGTGATACACTTTACCATTGTATTTTTTATGACACCCTCATTAGATGTCTCGACACCAATGAAGCACACACAACCTTACACAAAGTACATGAAGGTATATGTGAGTCTCATTCAAGTGGTCCCACTTTGTCCAAGAAGACAACGAGACTTGGGTACTACTGGCCGACCATTGAGAAAGAATTACTAGAATATGTCAAGACTTCTCACCAATGTCAGATTCATAGTGATTTGATTCATGCTCCAGCACAGGAACTTCGGCCAATTACTTCTCCTTGGCCCTTCATATGATGGGGACTCGACCTCATGAGAAAAATTCATCCTACCCCATCCAATGGCCACAAATTCATAATCACTACCACTAAGTACTTTACGAAGTGGATTCAAGCCATCCCCCTTACATACATAACCGACACCCAAATTTCAAAATTTATTCTCAACTATATCATTTTCCAGTATGGTATTCCAAAGTCCATCATCACAGATAATGGACGTCCGTTCAAAAACCAAGATGTTCATGAGTTATGTGAGTGATTCCATATCCAACATCATTTCTCCACCCCCATATTACCCACAAGGAAATAGTCAAGTTGAGGCATCCAATAAAACCATCATTAAAATCCTGAAAAGGACCATCAATGATGTTGGCTGTGATTGGAACATTCAACTCAACCCTACTCTATGGGCTTACTGCACAAACATTTTCACACCCACAAGAGCCACTCCATTCACCTTGGTCTTTTTCGCTTAAGCCATATTTCCCATCAAGGTTGAAATTCCTTCCTTATGAGTCTCCCTAAAGGGTCTAACTAATGATGAGGAGTATAGAAAGTCACGCCTACATGGGCTAGAGATGTTAGAGGAAAGATGACATAATTCCCTAAACCACTTACAGGAGTATCAAAACCGTCTCTATTGTAGCTACAACAAGAAGGTCATGGTCAAGAAATTTGACATTGGTGACTTATTCCTCATGCAAAATCCAAAGAATTAGGCCGACTATGAGAAACCTGGCAAGTTTGAAGCAAATTGGCTGGGTCCTTATGTCATCATATCCTCTTTTGATTCTAGAGCATATCAACTAGTGACTTCAGATGATGAACAACTAACAAAGTCTATTACTAGTTTACATATTTAGAAGTTCTATGTATAGCATCAAAAATTTGAGCTGAAAACCTTAAAAATACAAAAAAAATTGAAAAATATAAAAAAATCATCAGCATGATGAAAACTTGGAAAACAAGCGTCTTGGTAACACCAAAAAAATAAAAAAATTCCAAAAATAGTAAAGAGAAATAATTCATCGAATGGTGAAAACTTCAAAAATAGGCACTTTGGATAAGTAGCATGGTGAAAACTTGGAAAACAGGCACCATGCGTCTAATCATTGCTTTTCCATCTACTGTCACTTTATATATCTTGGCCTATTATGAAACGCATTTTCTGAAACCACCACGACACTTTCCATGACATCACACCCTTCCTCTCATGGTTGAAAAATGGTTTACATCAAGTCCTGCATACCATCCATCTATCATCACATGCATATCATTTTAATGTGCCTCAAAAGTGGCTAAGTCTTAGACCTAACTAGGGGAAATTTTTTATTATGTGATAGTAGTGGGCATCACACATGGTCTTGATAGTTGTGAAATGTCCTAAAAAAAGACAAAAAATCAGAAAATGTCATGAAGAAAGACCAAAAAAGATCATAAGATGTCTTGAAGAAAGACCAAAAACATCAAAAAACATCCTAAAGAAAGACCTAAAAATTGAAAAATGTCCTGAAGAAAGACTTAAAAATTGAAAAACATCCTAAAGAAACTCCAACAAATGTCAAACTATCTAAAGAACACAAAATGAAGTCATTTCCTGTCAAAATTTTGTCATGTCAATTAGTGAGTCTTTGTCATTTGTTGAACTACGTTGTCTCTGTGCATTTTCTACATAGGCAAGACTCATCTTTGAGTCCTTGAGACATTAGGTCAGTCCCCTTAGGTTTTTCAAAATAAAATCATAATTCAATATTTTTTCATCAAGAAAAATTTATTGGTTGTGTCAAAGTACGAGGTCTCTGAGTGCATGACATAGGCAAGGGCATCTATCGATGAGCCCTCGAGGTTGCAACTAGGTCAGTCCATTAGGGTTCATGGCACTACACTAGCACACATGTCAAAGGTCTTCAAGTCAAGACAAATCATTTTCCAGATGGGAAAAATTCTAAAAAAGTTTTATGGAAATCATTTATTCAACATGACAATATCGACATACGGTCAACACAAGTCAAAATTAGTCAAACTTTGGTCAAACTCAGTCAAAACAAGTCAAATTGTTGCAATTGGTCAAATTGTCAACTCTTGGTTATCTTTTAGATCCATCCTTTTGAAGAATAGCCTCTATCATTTATGCCTTAGGATGTGTCCTTCCTAGGCATCATCACTATCATCTGACATTTTGAGGGATCCTCCTAACATTTAAGGATCACTCCTCTCGACATCAGTATCTTTCAAATGCGTCCTTATGAAGAATAGCTCTACCATTTATTCCTTAGGATGTGTCCTTCCTAGGCATCATCGCTATCTTCTAGAATTTTGAGGGATCCTGTTGATTTTAAGGATTGATCCTCTTGATATTAGCATTATTTAGGATGTGTCCTTGAATTTGAAAAATCTTCGACATTCCATCATCTCAACATCATCAAACTTGACATCATTACATTAAAACACTTGGCATTTAGACACACTTGGAAAACACTTGGAATAAATTATCTTGGCATTTTGTCTTTTTAAATCTTTCATCATGTCACTAGTTTCTTAGTGACATCCTGGCAATAGGATGTAGAGAAGCAGTGACGTCTCATGATGATCGACTTGTTTCTCCACGGAATTTTGATATTAGGATTTAGAGAACTAAAAAGGTATCATGGTGTTTGAATTTTTTTAATCTTTTTGATAGTTATGTTACTAGTTCTTCAAGGATGTCCTAACAATAGGATTTAGGGGAGTAACGACATTACATGATTTGTCTTTCTTGTCTTTTTTGCTTATGGCTAATGGTGACAAAAAGATGGGGGAAATTGTGCTCTTATTCTGAGTCATTATCATGTTGGTTTGTGAATATTTGTCTCATGTGATGGTACAACCTTTCACACCTTTATCTATGTCATATCATGGTGTTTGTTAGCCATTACAATAATCTGCCCAATGATGATTAAGAGCAATAAATATTAAAGTCTTATGGCAATGTGTTGAAGGATTTGGTCTAGGAACTAACATGCATCTCCTTCTATCTTGTCATCTTCTCTTATCCATCTAATGTTGATATCTTATGAAATACAAAAAAAAAGTTCATACATGATCATATAGATAGTGTATTAGATCCATACACACATCATTTATCTCATCAAAACCATATACACTGCATCACATTTTGCATTACATAGAGTCATGCATTAACATAATCATGAAAAATATGCATATCATTGTTATTTGTGGCATAGAATCATCATTAAATCACATCATCATTGCATCTCATCATAGGACACACATGATAGGACATATAAATAACATCATCATCATAGGAATCATAAATGCATAATCCACATAGGCATCACATAAACATACATCATAATGCATAATCCAATCACATAAACATACATCATAATGCATAAATCACATTACATCACATAAAGCATCATCTCCAAAAATATAATGTCATGGGATAAAGTTAGGAGTTATCCCAAAAATAGAGCTCATAGGTTGCTTGATAGTTAATACATAATGTGTCATAACATAAAAAGTTTGAAGTAGGAAGTCAAAAAAAAAAAGCATGTCTCTATGTAATGCTCTCCTCATCTCCTCGTGGAGAGGATCAGTGAGACTAGTGCTCTATCAAAGGAATGGAAGCCATCATGGTAACTATCACCTATTCCTATGATGTTGAAGGATTTGTCACTGAGGCCTGTACCTATGACACTGTCTTTGTAGTACCATGAGGTTGCACTACTGTTGTAACCAAAGGATTTGTCAGTAGAGTTTGACCATGTACGGATCTATGACATGAACCTAATGACCCATGTGAGAGCTCTGACCTGTGGCTAGAAGAGTTCCTATGATGGGACCTATGATAGGAAGTTTTTCCTAGGGAAGTTGAGCCACCCACACTGCTCTGGCTATGGCTGCAATGATTGCGGTTACTCTCTGACCATGTCCCTATCCGACTAGCTAATCTTGAAATACATGATCTCTTTGATCTATGGGCACGAAACACTCATACAACATATTATTATTCCCTCTACTCTCTCTCACTCTGGCCAACTCTTAAACAACATCTCCAACTGGCCCTGCGCACAACTATTCAAACCGACTACACCAGCTCTCTATCTCTCTCTGTCAGTTCTCTACCTAATCCCTCTCTAGTTGTGTCACCTTGATCTCTACTCATATGTCACCTTGATCTCTACTCATAGGGAATTTACATTTTTCATGGCTATGTCCAATCTCCTCTACATGTCTTCCAATCTCTGATCTACAATGGCATCCCGTGGAAATAGTGGCACACTGGCTATGTCTCGATCCACATCGATCATCTGCTCTCAGAGCTATCGCTCTACCTCATCCATCTCCTCTCTGATATCCACATCCTCCTCATCACTAGTGTCCTCCTCACCTCCAACAACCTCCTCCTCACCTCCAATGACTCCCTTCTCACCTCCAACAACTCCATCCTCTCCTCCAACCTCACGGGCCTCCTCCTCCTCTCTCAGTCCCTCCACCTATCTCCCCTCCTCCTGTCTTAGGCTGTCCTCTCTCTCCTCATCCTCTGTCACCTGAGGGATAGCATCTATTGCCACTCTCTTAACACACTGTCTAACTCTCCACAGCTATCTCCCTTGATCTCCCCCTGTAGGGAAGCTATCCCCAAGATCTCTCAAATGGAGGAAACCAAAGGAAGAGGACTTTGCAAAGTCAAAAAGCGGCCACATAGGAAAGTGAGTAGATAGTTACATAGAATGTTGACAAGTTGGAAAGATTTCAAAGGGGTCCCTTGGTAACCCTTCAAAAGGAAGAGGGGTCCACTCAAGGGAAACATTATTTGAAAAGCAAGGTCTAGTCAGGTTTCCCCCAAGCTAGACGCTAATGATTTCATTCAAGAGAAACAACTTTCAAAGGAGGTCCCTTGGGGACCCTTCAAAACAAAAAAGGCATCCACTCAAGAGACACTTCATTTGAAAGATAGAGAAGAGAGGGGGTCCTTAAGAAGGACACACATCTCCAAATTGAGTTATCACTGCCCCCAACGTGCAGGGGAGGAGAACCATGCAAGATTCTTAGAACATGTGGGATAGAGGTAAACCTGGATATCACTTGTTATGCAAATAAAGGGTAGGTGTATCAATCAACCAGGATTTTGATGGAACTTGAATCACAAAGTTGTAATTTATCTTTCAAGGCTTTACACTTACTAGTGGAATGACCAAGCACTCGATGGTATGCACAAAAAGAATGTTTTTCTTCATCATGTTTATGAAATTTATTACATGTAGGAGAAGGAAGAGTGATTAAGTGGGCTTTTAGAAGCCACAAAAAAGTATGCTCTTTCTCAGATAAATGATGAGGAGCAGGAAGTAACCCTTTCTCTTGTCAAGAAAAGTTTGACTGCTTGCAAGAAGAAGATACAAAGGTAGAAGACAATGGAGGATCTACATAGAGAGTATTATTTAGGAAAAGGGGATCATACTCCTCTACAAGATCACCATCATATTTCCTAATAGGACTACCAAGGTTAACCTCCTTAACATAAGTGTGATCATCTTCCTTAGAAAGAGGATCAACACCAAGAACATCATAGTTTGAATTCACCTTACCCCACGATACAAAAGAGTAACCATCTTCAATAGCAAGTGTGAATGATGTTATTGGAAGGTCTAAGTGGACTAGGTCAACTTTATATTCCTAAATTAAGGAATCTATAAATTCTAAAGAACCCCAATCTAAAGAACCCCAATCATCACCAAGACATGCATTCTTTTGAGAAGAGGAAGACTTAGGATTTCTTACTTCAGAAGGATCTTCCTTAGGGATATTTATCTCAAGAGTATTCTTTGTAGTGGGAACTACTGGAGTAAACATCAACACGTTAGAAGATACTAAAGGAATCGGAGTAGGCACAACCAAAGTTTGACCAACAACTACAATCTCACATAAGTTCATAGTATTAGGGTCAGCATTGACTATGACTACTTTATTGTTAGCAATGAACTTAATAGATTTGTGCAAGGTAGATGACACTGGACCCATAGCATCAATCTATGGTCTACCAAGAAGAAGGTTGTATGGTAATTTCTCTTCCATAACATATACAAGGGTGGGTATGGTAATGGGTCCAAGTTGCAAAGGTAATACTATTGTACCTAGATTTCATCACCCAACATTATCAAACCCCCGAATAACAATAGAAGAGGCATTAAGGGAAGTTGAGTCAATATTAATTTTAGGAAATAGATCAATGTGGCATACATTGAGTGTTGAATCGGCATCAACGAGAGTGCATCTAATGCCAATTTTATTAATGTTGACTATAATCATTAGAGGATTTGCTTGCTTTTGTATTTTTGAAGGTAGAAGTTCTTATAAACAGAACATAATATTCGGTGAATCTGCACGAATACATACCATCAATGCATTAGCATCCATTAGCCTAGTAGAAGGAAAGAGGATATTTTGCAAGGCTTTCTGAAGCATACCTTGGTAAAATAAAGCAAGTCCCATAGTGAGATCTTAGTTGGAGCTATCTGAAGTTGCTCGACAAGATTGAAATCACTAGGTGCTTTAGTCATAGGTTTAGGTGCTTGAAGAAGTCTTGGTTGTTTATTCTTTATATTCTCATAAGTATGGGCTATCGCTCTATAAGAGGGAGCCTTAGAAAGATTAGGAGAACTACCATCAAATGGAACACCATCAATAGAACAAATCATTTTAGAAGGACTAGCTAGAGTCACATAAATAACTAGTCTCTTAGGCCTTTCAGGAGTAGTAGAGACATAGATTACATTTACCGAATCATCACAACTAGTAGAATAATTGCTTGAATACATATTCTCAACATCGATCCAAACAAGATAAAATGTGGAATAATTATTCAAAGAAACATTCTCAACATCGATCCAAGGAGAATTAGATGTGGGACGAGTTTCATCATTTTTCAATGCATCATCTCTAGAGGAGAGTGGATTGGAATGAATGGAAGATTCATCATTCAAAAATGCAATGTCTTTAGAAGAGAGTGCATTGGAATGAAGGGTAGATACATCTTTCACAAATGCATCATCTCTAGAAGAGAGTGCATTAGGATGAAGATAAGGTAGAGTAATGCTAAGAAAGGTATCAATGATTTCATCTTCTTACAACAAGTTATCATATGAAATAGGAGGAATCTCATGAGAAGGATCAAGGATACAAATTGACATGGGAAAAGCCAAGTAACTATCACATGCATTAAATGGGATATCATTAACATTTTGAACAAAATTAGATATAGAACTAATAAAGGAGGATATTAAATCCATTAATTTTTTTTAGTATTTTCTATGTTCTAGTAAATCACATTTTTAGAGGTCTTTGGAGCAGAATTTGAGGTCATAACTTGCGTTAGTCCTTAAAATTTGACTGCCAAAGGAACTTATATTTTAGGGACTGAAATAGTTCTCTAGGAGACCTTCTCAACAGTGCAAATAGTTTTGAATTCTAAGCATTGAGTCAAAAGTTATGACCTCACCAAGTAGGGGTAAATGAATTCCTAGTTTTTCGAAGAACACTATTCTTCATGTCAAGTTCGCCAAAATGTAAAAGAGGGGGATTCGCTACTCACAAGTTCTCTTCAATCAAAGAGCCTCATAGGGTGAACTACCCTAAACTACCTCAAGGAATAGTGGTGAGAGTTATAGAATCTAAAAGAGCAGGTCACCATGATTCTCTGGACAAATAGATGAGCTCTTGGCCAAAGGACGTTAACAAAAAATGCATACATTAGTGTGGTGTGTTGGCATCTTGAAGGTGCACTAACATCTTGTATGGACCACAAAGTGAGTTTATGTCATAAAATGGCTAAAGTGACTACTTCTACTTGAATTGCTAAGAAATCTTAAAATGTAGGAAAGTAACATAATTGAAATAGAGTGAAGTAAAACTAATAAAGATAAGAAGAAGAAATGAAATAAATAATTACAAACATGTGAGTGATGAAGCCTCCACCAAACGAATGTCTTCAAAACTTGCAAGGGTGATATCTTGAGAGAATGTTGGGGCTATATAGGGGTTTGCCTCAGGTCAAACCACCATTTTGGTGTTCCCACCTCCACAAACAACCAAGAAGATAGAGAGGGAAATGGAAAAACCATGTGGTGAAAGAAAAAACCACTCAGGAGTAGAACCCACACCACCAAATAAGCGTGTGGTAGAAGCAAACCTTGCTCGAGGAGGAGAACATGTATCACAAAAGAGGTGATAAAAGAAAACCCCACTCAATGAGGAGAACATGTATCACCAAGTAAGTATGCAAATAGTAGGGGATATGGAATCCCAAGATGCTCACAAGCCTAAAGCAAGGGAAATAGGGTTGCAAAGAGTGTTGTAAAGGGAGCTTAAGAGAGCATGAAGTTGCTACAACAAGCTATATGAAATTGTGTAAGAAAAAGCTAAAGTGTAGAAGGCTAGAGAGAAACCAGAAGTGGAAGAATTCCCCAAATGAAGTGAAAAGAGGACTTTTAAAGAGGGAGAGGAAGCTTCTCAGGCAGTTATAGGGAATCCTGAGCCATTTCCACTAAAAAACTTAGCTGACAAGTGGAAAACATGCTAAAAAATAGTCGTCTGAGCATTGACATGTCACAGGACACTAGTGTAGTGCACAGACATCCACGTGGTGTGCTAGTCTCTAGACATATCACACTACAAAACAACACATGCAAAGAAAGCCAAAAGTTTGATGTAAAGCAGACGCACGAGGGTAGCTGCTGAAAAGGGGTGGTAGAGCATCCTAAGGGGGAGAAAGGTTGATGCAAGGGTTAAAATGATCCTGCTCAAGATTCTAAAGGAGTGGACACTAAAGCAGGTCTAAACATGTATGTGAAATTGCAAGGGGTGTAATTTTACTCTTATACATAAATATTTAAGGGATGTTTAAGGAGTTTTTCCATTACCACCAAAATAAGAGAAAAATAAGAGGGGTACCTATATTTCTAGGAGAAAAGTGGGCCATGTTATGAGACTACATAAAACCTCTCCATTGGGGGAATTATGCCTCTACATAATGTGGCAACATCCCCTATTATGTGTTTTTGGTAAGAAGTGGTTGAAGGCATGAGATATATTTTGTTAAGGTTTTGATGTTTCTAGTTAATCTCTTATGGCTAAGGCTTCTTGAGATCTATATTTATTTGTTTAGACCTAGTAAACCCTTATTGAAGGTGATTTAGAGATCTAGCAATACACTAATAGTTTCTTTAAATTATGATTGTTCACTCTATCTATGATAGAAATGTACTCATAAATAGGTTTGGATTTATATACATCACTCTCTTGTGTTTTGAAATTTATTCTATTAATTCAATTTCATAATAAAATCCATTAATATCATGCCTATCTAAGTTAGGATGCCCAACCTTTCACTTCAATTTTCGCTTGATTCTTGCTAGGAAGCTATTGGAAATGTGTTGGGTTAGTTTTCTAGGGCTGGCCCTACTAATTTTGTTTTCACCCATGTGAATTTTATCTACATCTTGGTGGATTTTTGATATTTTCAATGATCTTCTAGTACATATTTTTCAAGTGAATGATCATTCTTAGGTTTAACTGCTCTATTATGAAGGCATTCCCCTAAATTTTTTCTAGTTATTTGAAACTAGTCACTTGGATTTAAACTATAGCCAAACCAAATATAAGAATGTTGGTGTGGCTTCTTGGTAGTAAGATGCTCTCCCCTACCATCTCACTATTGATTCCCACGATCAACCTATCATAGTGACACCTTGTAGTTTAGATAATCCTCTTGTGCTAGCTCTGCATGCTCCTTTATAGCCTCTAGTTAATTCCTCAATAACTCTAATTGATCATTTTGTATTAATTTTCCCTACTCATAAGTATTTATAGGATTCTAATAATTTATTATCCTTAAGTGTCACTATAAATATCCTCGCTAGAGGATATACAAGCAAATCTCTCCAACTTCCTTAGATCCTTTTGTTAATACATTGGTTGTAGGCTCACTTCTTATGGATTTATGTCTTGGTGGTGAATATGGTAACATTTCATGGTCTGTGGTACATAAGAGGAAGAAAGGTCCTCAAAAATAGTTTCAAGTGCTTACAATGTGTATTTTTATTCCTATATTAGGGAAGCAAATAGAGCTAGATTTAGTTCATGGATTCAAATATTGGCCCCTTTTAGCTTTGTAGTGTTATTGGATTGTTGCACTATTGTATAATAATCTCACTTATCCTTCTTGTATGACTTTTTTGAGTGGGTTTCGTGGTTGGTTTACTTATAATAATGTACAAGGAATCGGTCCCTTTCAAAAAGATATCACTTTTTGGTCCATAGGTCTAATAAGAAAGAACCTACTAATAAAATTAGTAAAACTAAAATCAAACAATGGAACTGAACCTATGATTCTTGAACATATTTTTTTTACTTCTTCCTATATATGGTTTTTCTTTCTATTTTTGCAAGTATAATTTTGAAAGGTATTGCGCCTTTGAGCCACTAGTATTGGGCTAGATAAGTATAGTGACATGTTTGATGATGTATTCAAATACTTTGACTCCATAAATGCTCATATGATTTTATAAATAGACACAACCAAATGTCTTCCACCTAAAATTCCCCTAATAGTCAAAAGTAAAAGGTTGAGAGAACTAGTAGATTATGAGAAGATTGACTTTAGATGCAAAAAACTATTTATTTAACAAATATCACACCATTTTTTCAAAAATATATAGGTATGCATCTTGATATATGATAAACACAAGAGAAAACAAATTGGTGGATAAACTCAAAAATACACTAAGTTTTGTAATCATCGTAGAGGATTTACATGGGAATCATGTTTGAAATGGAAGGTTAGTTGTCATTCCATTTTTTCCCTATCTTATATGACCCTCTTGTTAATGTTTAAATCAAGGACCCTCTAAGGGTGAAGTTTAAATGATTGCATGTCTTAATATTGACACAAAATTGAACAGTCGGCAATCTAGGAAATCATGTTCTTTTTTAGGTAAATTTTCTAAGAGGGATATAGAGGTGATAAGGTATGGATCTAAATCCTTAGATAGGAATTAGATAGATGTAAAGAAAAAGCACACACACACATTTAAATAAATTTTATAAGTTCACAATCTAATACATAAATTGTTATACATTTATAATCTAATCTATATAAGCTGATATAAAATATTACAATCCATACAACTTAATCTATATAAATAAATATAAATCTAATTTGATTGTTTTGCATTAATTAATATGAATTGATATTAGCTAACAATTTATAATGTAAATTTTACACATTTACAATCTATACAATCTAATATATATTAGTTGATATAAATATACAATCTATGCAATTTAATCTATATAAAGAAAGATACATATGAATTGTTACCAATTGAATGAGCCCAAGTCCTCATAAGGTTGTGCTATTTTTCCAACAGATAATCATATTAAGACATTTCCATCAAATTGGGTCCAAAACTAAATGGGTGGTTGTATGGGTATGCAAATTTCACCACTATAGATTTTAATGATGAATTTTGTATACCTATATCATTTCCCATTTAATATATAGAACTGTGATGAAAGCAATAAATAAGTAGACATATAGAAAATTATGGTAATTTTGTACAAAAATGGGTTACTTGCCTTATGCTACTTACTCATCCCTTTCACACATTTCGAAATATTTTTCATTTTTCCTGTCTTTATATTTTGAACACATCTCTAAAAATTTACCGTATCCACTTGTTCATCACATTTATGCACCTACATATTCAAATAAACGCTATCCATTTTGATTTGACAATTTTTCATATCCCAAAACTATTTTATAATCCAGAAACATCCTCATGATGATAACCTAATTCTACTCAAAATCTAAATTCTAGATTCAATTTTTATTGACTCTTACCTTAACCCTTCCTCCCTAAAAGTAACTAAATACAATTTTTTTAAAAGGAGTAAGGATAAAGAAGGAAGCTTTTCAGTACTGAGATGTTATTATGGCAGACAGTGAAAATAACACCTCCAATAACATCATAGCGCCTTAGTGGCTACTTTTCTTCACTTCTCCTTCGAGCGAATATAATAACACTAAAGAATTGCATAATCTTGCGCAAATTCCCCTTGAACTCCAAACTCTCTGCCCACTAACATGTACGAAAAGGAAAAAGAGAAAGTGATTTCAATCCTTGATGCGCTCCAAACATTCAATCAAAATTTCTTGTATGGCGCGCTTCACTGTGTGATGGCAATGGCAGAATCTTATTTTCGAGGAAAATGAGGATGGAGCATACGACTTTGGTAAGAATGTTTCAAAGATCGAGGAGATCAATAGCTTTTGAAAAAAGATTGACAAAGTTTTAGAAGACAGTGGATGGAGAATATCATAAGAAAAGGGACTTATAAAGCAAAGAGATCAAAATATTTTTTAATCAAATCATATTTTTTGGTATTCGGTAGAAACTTTATTGACGAGAAATACATAGTTTATTAGTAAATCAACGTTAAGAATATTTGACTACCAGCAACATCAAGAATACTTTATTTTCTTTTTTCATGGCGCACCAAATTATCAAAGGATATGCTACGCCACCGTATAATTGGCGCACCATCAAATTATCAAAATAATATTTGAGCCCATATCTATATGTTGGGAGAATAATTTACTGTCAAATTTAATGTTTAATTAAATAAAGAAGGCAATTTTAAATTTAAGTCATAGTGAAATAAAAATTATTAATTTTATAACATGAAAAATTATGATGAACTCTACATTTCATATATGAGATATAATTTTAAATCTGAATATATATAATTAAAGTGTTCAATTGCATTCTGTTTATAGAAATTTAAGCCATAATTATTTATTATAGTGGTAAATTTGCATACATGTGCTTTCTTGTTTAATTTTTCTCTTATTTTGATGGAATAAATTAATACAATTGCATATCGACAAATGCCAACCTCTTATGTAAAGTTAGGCTCATTCCATTGTCACCCCTCTCCATTGACACTAATGCCCATGCATTCACTCTTATCCATACCCATACCACATTGTAGATATCCCCATGCATCCACATACCATACGGATATTAGCACTTTCCAAGGCTTTTAAGATTGTGACATTTGTCAATATGTAATTATATTAAGGTGCTCCATCAAATTGAGCTGAAAGTTACATGAGAATTGCCATGGGTATCTGAATTTCACATTTACAATCTTTAATGCTATGGAAATCTCACCATAATAGATTCTAAAGATGAATTATGCATGCCCACTTATTTTCCCATTTAATTTTATGCTTGTTATTGACAAAGTGCATTGCCACATGAACACATTAAAAATTGGTGTAATTGTTAATGGGCACTTGGACTACTGGTGAAGTTGAATGGTTCTAAATGAGCCCACTAGGGATCAAGTCTTATTGAGTGCAAGGCCCTGACATCATAAGGGATGAAGCTAGGATTGTTTCCTAGGAGAATTTGGTAGAATGGATACCCCTCAATCCTTGGCTCTTAGCTAAAGAGGTTCAACCTATGGCTTTTGCTCTCGTATTGGGTAATGGATACCCCTCAATCCTTGGCTCTTAGCTAAAGAGGTTCAACATTTGACTCATACTCTCGTATCGGGCAGCAAAATGAATTTGGGTTTGATATAAAACCCTCCATAAAAAAAAAGTGTTGCAATTTTATATAAAGTTGGGTTTCTTAAATTATGCTACCTACTTATCCCTTTCACACATTTCTACATCTTTTCATGTAATTAAGTATAAATACAAGGTTCTTTCTCTCATTTTAGATGTAGCAAGTTGAATTAGCATCCTTATAGAAAATTACAATTCACAAGAGCATTCAAGAGCATTCAAGGGCTAATTATCAAGCATTTTAGAGCATTATTCAAGCATTAAGCATCATGTCAAAGTCTTCATGCATCATGATTGTTTTCTAGCTAACAATTGTGATGCACAAGGTTTCATTATTCAAGCTAGCATTCTATTCAAGATCCATCACATTCAAGCAAGATTCAAGGTCTACATCCATTGGAACCATCTCATACATGTTTGTAGCCTCTTATTGCTAGGGTTTGGTGAGTTGCCACATCATATTTTGTTCATTCATCATTCTTCATTCCTATTTTATTTCATTTCATTCCAAGGTTCGATTACCAAAATGGGGTTTGACCAAGGAAAACCCCTTTCTACTAACAAAAAAACATTTTTCCCTCTCTTTAGTGTGTGATTTGTAGGTTTAGGCTGAAGACACATTGAGGAGATATTTTGGAGAAAGTTTTCAAAGTGTTCAAAGTTGTCACCTTCCATTAAAGATCATTGGAAGACTCCTACAGGTTGCAAATCAGGGTTTTAGATCCAAAAATCAATTGGAAATGACATAGCAAACGTTAAGGATAAGATTCATATTTTGAAGTTTTAGAAAACCCTAATTGGACTAATACGCTAGTTTTGGCACGTGGGTGATCCCACAAAGCTAGTTTACAATTTTTGGGAGATTCTATTTTTTGTTGAAATCACATATTTTTAGAAAATATAATGATTTGAGCCTTAAAAATTTCTATTTAAAGCATTCCAATTGAAGAGGATTTGATTAAACTACCTTAGATCAAACCCCTTTGGATAGAACCCCGCTAGTTTTAAACCATACCTATAATAGAGTCTCCTTTACACCTATCACAATGCTGATAAAAAACCATTTTTGACCTACCTTTTGGGGGATCAAATGAATTCATTTAATTTATTTTTTTTGTAAGTATGTAGTCCTTATTATAAGCTTCCCAAAAAGTATACTTTTAAATCAAGAATTTTATTTTATATATATATATATATAATGTAGGTTTTTGACTAAAAATCAATCTCTTTGTTTTGCACATGTGGAAAAATAGAAGATTATCAAAATAAAAAATTTGAAAAATATGAGTGCACCAGATATTGAAGTCTTTGATCCAACAAAAAACAAATTTGAATTTCGATCCATACAAAAAAAAGTTATGTGTTATACAGTCTACCTATGTCTGAATTGTAATTGGTTTGACATTGAAACTTGACTAACAAAAAAAATTCAATAAAACACTATGAAACCAATTGGAAGCACTAGATATCATAGTTACAAATATAAATTTGAAAAAATTAGAATTTTATCCTTCATGGAAAAAGAGTTATGAGTTATACAGTGAGCATCACTCCTTAAAAATGGTGTTTACTAAAAAAAAACTAGTTTTTGAAGGAGATGGAAAAAGAAGTGCAATCTAATTACAATATTTTTGAAAAAAATATATTTAGAATTTACAAAAAAAATGTCACAAATCACTAGTTTGTATCATCTTCAAATTCCTCATGGTTTAGCTGATATAGGTGCCCAAAAGTGAAGATTTAGTTAGAAAAAATCAGTTCAGTGTCCAGTTTGGCCAAAAATTGTAAACCAGTATTGTGGGATCACCCGCCGCATATGAGTCCTAGTATAGGTTATTTTCTAGATTTTGGTAGTTCCAGACACCCTTCTGCTAGATTTCAGTTTTTTCCTAAAAACTCTAGTCTGGGACTAAATCACCCAGACTAGTGCATGACTCCCAGTAGGCTTTAAAATCACAGTTTTCAACATTTTTGGCCTTCATCCAGTCTTCTTTATATTTTTCAGGTGCACACATTTCATCTTGCAATTCTCTATTTTTTTATATGCTTTTCTAGGTCATTTAGTTAAAGATTGCATCATATTAGGGTTAAACATTAGATCCCTCATTTCATTTGTCTTTCCAAGCCCTAGCATTGTGGTGAACCCGTCATTAGTTTATAAGCATAACCCTAGGACAACCCTATTATTAGATCTCTTTCCTCTACTAATGAGAGAGTGTGAAAATTGTTATTATATCTCTGAAGCATAGAAGCAACAAAATTAAACCTTTTCATATCATACTAGTTTCATTTTCACCCACATGAATTTTACCTAATTCTTGGTGGATTTTGACATTTCCAAGGCTCTTCTAGTATATATTTTTCTTCAAGTGAAGGATCACTCTTAGGTTTAACCTCTATATTATTAAGGCATTCCCTTCAATTTTTGATAGTGATTTGAATATATTCACTTAGATTTAAACTATACACACACCGAACATAAGGATGTTGGTGTGGGTTCTTGGTGGTAGGATGCTCTCCCCCATCATCTCACTATTGATTCTCATGCTCAACCTATCATATTGACACCTTGTAGTTTAGATACTCCTCTTGTGCTAGTTATGCATGCTCCTTTAGATCCTCTAGTTAATTCCTCAATAGCTCTAATTGATCATTTTATATTAATTATCCCTACTCATAAGTATTTATGGGGTGCTAATAATTTATTATCCTTAAGTTCCAATATAGATATCCTCCTTTGAGGATACATAAACAAATATCTCCAACTTCCTTGCATCCTTTTGTTAATGCTTTTGTTTTAGGCTCACTTCCTATGGATTTATGTCTTGATGGTGAATATGGTAACATTTCATGGTCTATGGTATATAAGAGGAAGAAAGGTCATTAAAAAATAGTTTCAAGTGCCTACAATGTGTATTTTTATTCCTCTATTATGGAAGCAAATAGAGATAGATTTAGTTTATGGATTCCAATCTTGGCCTCCTTTGGCTTTGTAGTATTATTGACTTGTTACACTATTGTAGATTAATCCCACTTAGCCTTGTATTATTTTTTTGAGTGGGTATCATCAGTGGTTGACTTAGAATAATACAAGGGATTGGTCCCTTTCAAAAAGATATCACATTTTGGTCCATAGGTCTAATAAGAAAGAAATTACAAATAAAATTAGTAAAATTAAAATCAAACTATGGAACTCAACCTATGATTCTTGAACATATTTTTTTTACTTCCTATATGTTTTTTTTTCTTGCTACATTTGCAAGTATAATTTTGAAAGGTATTGGGCCTTTTAGCTACTAGTATTGGGATAGAGTAGTATAATGACATGTTTGATGATGTATTCAAATACTTTTACCTCACAAATGGTCATATGCTTTTGTAAATGGACACAACCCAATGTCTTCCACCTAAAATTTCCCTAGTAGTTGGAAGTAAAAAGGTTGAGATAACTATTAGATTATGAGAAGATTGACTTTAGATGCAAAAACTATTTCTTTCACAAGTATCACACAAATTTTTCAAAAAAGATAAGTTTGCATCTTGATATATGATAAACACAAGAAAAACCCAATTGGTAGACAAACTCAAAACTACAACACTTTGTAATCACCCTGGAGGATTTACATGGGACTCATTTTTTAAAATGAATGATTTACATACAAAAAAAAGTTGTGTTATACAGTCTACCTATGTCTGAATTGTAATTGGTTTGACTTTGAAACTTGAATAACAAAAAAATATTCAATAAAACACTATGAAACCAATTGGAAGCACTAGATATCATAGTTACAAATATAAATTTGAAAAAATTAGAATTTTATCCTTCATGGAAAAAGAGTTATGAGTTATACGGTGAGCATCACTCCTTAAAAATGGTGTTTACTAAAAAAACTAGTTTTTGAAAGAGATGGAAAAAGAAGTACAATCTAATTACAATATTTTTGAAAAAAATATATTTAGAATCTACAAAAACAAATCACTAGTTTGCATCATCTTCAAATTCCTCATGGTTTAGCTGATATAGGTGCCCAAAAGTGAAGATTTAGTTAGAAAAAATTAGTTCAGTGTCCAGTTTGGCCAAAAATTGTAAACCAATATTGTGGGATCACCCGCCGTGTATGAGTCCTAGTATAGGTTATTTTCTAGATTTTTGTAGTTCCAGACACCCTTTTGCTAGATTTTAGTTTCTGCCTAAAAATTTTAGTCTGGGACTAAATCACCCAGACTAGTGCATGACTCCTAGTAGGCTTTAAAATCACTATTTTCAACATTTTAGGCCTTCATCCAGTCTTCTTTAGATTTTTCAGGTGCACACATTTCATCTTGCAATTCTCTATTTTTTTATATGCTTTTCTAGGTCATTTAGTTAAAGATTGCATCATATTAGGGTTAAACATTGGATCCCTCATTTCATTTATCTTTCCAAGCCCTAGCTTTGTGGTGAACCCGTCATTAGTTTATAATCAAACCCTAGGACAACCCTATTATTAGATCTCTTTCCTATACTAATGAGAGAGTGTGAAAATTGTTATTCTATCTCCAAAGCATAGAAGCAACAAAATTAAACCTTTTCATATCATACTAGTTTCATTTTCACCCACGTGAATTTTACCTACTTCTTGGTGGATTTTGACATTTCCAAGGCTCTTCTAGTATATATTTTTCTTCAAGTGAAGGATCACTCTTAGGTTTAACCTCTATATTATGAATGCATTCTCTTCAATTTTTGAGAGTGATTTGAATATATTCACTTAGATTTAAACTATACACTCACCGAACATAAGGATGTTGGTGTGGGTTCTTGGTGGTAGGATGCTCTCCCCCATCATCTCACTATTGATTCTCATGCTCAACCTATCATATTGACACCTTGTAGTTTAGATACTCCTCTTGTGCTAGTTATGCATGCTCCTTTGGATCCTCTAGTTAATTCCTCAATAGCTCTAATTGATCATTTTATATTAATTATCCCTACTCATAAGTATTTATGGGGTGCTAATAATTTATTATCCTTAAGTTCCAATATAGATATCCTCCTTTGAGGATACATAAACAAATATCTCCAACTTCCTTGCATCCTTTTGTTAATGCTTTTGTTTTAGGCTCACTTCCTATGGATTTATGTCTTGATGGTGAATATGATAACATTTCTTGGTCTATGGTATATAAGAGGAAGAAAGGTCATTAAAAAATAGTTTCAAGTGCCTACAATGTGTATTTTTATTCCTCTATTATGGAAGCAAATAGAGATAGATTTAGTTTATGGATTCCAATCTTGCCCCCTTTGGCTTTGTAGTGTTATTGACTTGTTACACTATTGTAGATTAATCCCACTTAGCCTTGTATTATTTTTTTGAGTGGGTGTCATCGGTGGTTGACTTAGAATAATACAAGGGATTGGTCCCTTTCAAAAAGATATCACATTTTGGTCCATAGGTCTAATAAGAAAGAAATTACAAATAAAATTAGTAAAATTAAAATCAAACTATGGAACTCAACCTATGATTCTTGAACATATTTTTTTTACTTCCTATATGTTTTTTTTTTTCTTGCTACATTTGCAAGTATAATTTTGAAAGGTATTGGGCCTTTTAGCTACTAGTATCGGGATAGAGAAGTATAATGACATGTTTGATGATGTATTCAAATACTTTTACCTCACAAATGGTCATATGCTTTTGTAAATGGACACAACCCAATGTCTTCCACCTAAAATTTCCCTAATAGTTGGAAGTAAAAGGTTGAGATAACTATTAGATTATGAGAAGATTGACTTTAGATGCAAAAACTATTTCTTTCACAAGTATCACACAAATTTTTTAAAAAAGACAAGTTTGCATCTTGATATATGATAAACACAAGAAAAACCCAGTTGTCGGACAAACTCAAAACTACACCACTTTGTAATCACCTTGGAGGATTTTCATCAAATTAGGCCCAACACTCAATGGTTATTGGTATGGGTATTCAAATTGTACCATTATAGATTTTAATGATGAATTTTTTATACTTGTATCATTTCCCATTAAATATATAGAAATGCGATGAAAGCAATATATAAGTAGACATATTGAACATTATTGTAATTTTGTACAAAGGTGGGTGACTTGACTTATGCTACTTATCCCTTTCACACATTTCGAAATATTTTTCATTTTTCCTAGCTTTATATTTTGAACACATCTCTAAAACTTTACCATATCCACTTGTTCATCACATTTATGCACTTACATATTCAGATAAACGCTATCCATTTTGATTTGAAAATTTTTCATATCCCAAAACTAATTTATAATCCATAGAAATCCTCATGATCATAACCTAATTCTACTCAAAATCTTAATTCTAGATTCAATTTTTATTGAATCTTACCTTAACCCTTCCTCCCTAAAGTAACTAAATACAATTTTTTTAAAAGGAGTAAGGATAAACAAGGAATCTTTTCTAGTATGTAGGTGGTGTTATGGGAGACATTGATCTGTGTAGGATCTAGACTAGATTGCAGTTTAAATGCTTAAACTTTTACAATGCTTTACAATGATTATTTCAAGTTAATTAAAATGAAATTAACTTAAGGAAATAACAAAATGAAAGTAATAACAAGGTGATTATAACAGAAAGGAAGGAAATGAGAGACAGAAAGAGAGAAAAAGAGAGGTGCAAACAGTGTTTGATTTCGGAGTTCGTCACAAATGTGACTACGTCTCCGGGTCCACTCCAATAGAGTGTGACCGATCCGATTAATCTCCAAATCAATTACAAAGCACCACAAACATTCTCCAAGCACTTCGGCAGTGTAACGACGCTCTGATATGCGAGAATGATCTGAAAGAATCTCCACAAGACCTCTCCTTCGATTATCTCCACAGCTTCAAGACTTCAACCTGAAAAAAAACTTATGCCTCCTCTCACCTCAAGCCCCCTTTTTATACAAATAATTTTCTCAAATTGGCCTTTAACCAATTGATTTGAGAATATTTCCCTTATCTCTCCAAATACATAAAAATCATTAAAAATCTCCCTATAATAATTTTAAAATCTTCTACAATCATTCCAAGCCCTTCTTATTATTCATTTCGGGCTGATTATTGGTTGGAAGGTTTTTATTTAATCCTTTAAAAGGATTATACTTTAAAATTTGGAGGGATTTGTTAATTTTTTACAAATCATTCGGTTTCCAAAACTTAACAAAACGATCCGTTGCCATATAATATACCGAAGACTTCGCATGGTCTATCGGTGGTTAGTATTTTTGAAAGCGCGGCGGTTCCGGGTTCGAGCCCCGGCCGTCGGCTTTTACTCACCAAACTTCAACATAATCTGAACAAAACGAACCCGAGTCCATATATCGTTAAGCGCTTTTTGTGTGGTGCAACGGTGGCGCGGAATCCTCGCGTATGGAGGGTGGTGGTTTCGAATCCCACGCGGCTGGTAAGATCTCTTTTACAACAAATTCAACCGACTTAACCATCCACAGCTGAGAAGAGAGGCCACGCATCGTGCAGACAAGGTGCCACGTGGCGAGCTCTGATTGGCCACCTACGCTGACTATGCCATCGACATGTCCGCTGATTCGGCCGCTGACTATGCAAAAAGATGACGTGTCTGCCAACAAGGATGAAGACGTGGCGTACGAAGAGATGACGTGTCATGTCGAATGGACTGCAACTGTGCTGCTGACCGGATGCTGATTGGACTGTGTGACTAGACTGCCACGTCGATGCTGACTGTGTATGGATGCCATGTGTCGGCCGCCGATAGGTCCGTACCATCTGACTCACATGCCACGTCACCTGTACGGACTTGACACGTGTCAGCATCTGGTTGGTCCACTTTGGATTTGTACGAACTACTGATGTCATCTTGTACGGACGCTGACGTCATCATTCACCTTCTGGTCACCAAGTCAACCAGGAGCTTTGACCGCTGATAACTCTCGTGTCCGATGTCGGATTTCGATGAAACGAGTTGCGTTGGAAAGCTTGTGACGAGCTCTTCACGATGATGCCGGTTTCATCGACTTCTGAAACAACTATTTTTTCCGCTTTTCTAGATGCCCCTGATCCCAGTTTGACCAAAGGTTTGACTGGCCATAACTCGTGCAAACAGACTCTTTTTCGCTCCGTTCAAGTTGCGTTGGAATTAGGACGCTGAGCTCTTTCTGATGGTGTAGATTCTAGAGAAAAATGAGACACTTCAATTTTCACTGAAAAATGTCCACCGGATCAGGCCTCCCCACTAAAGACCTTTTGGACCTCCAAAAGTGGCATTTACTCTGACAATAAGTGAGGACTTGGCCTCCCCACTTGTCCTGTATCCTCTGTACATTTGAATACCTGGCTCATAAGCACAATAAAGTCTGCAGAAATATTGTTGATCATAAACATAACTTTATCACTTCCATAAGCATCTACATCAAATGTCGTAGCCACTAACCAACAAAAATTGACTAGCATCAAGCTGAACATCAATGCAGAAATGAAGGGAAATAAGTCAACAACAATTCGATCCTTTACAACAGGAACATTTTTACCCAAGGATCCATCAATGCTTTCAATTATCATTTTCTCATGCTGTACTGCAAGTGCATCCTGCAACATCTGACCCTGGTTAGCTACTCCAAGTTCAAGTTTAGAACCACCTGTACTAACAGACATAAGAGTTAACTCTTTACTTGCATTAATTACCCTCTTTAACTGCCCTGTGTTTGCAAAAGATTGATCAGTCTTAATCCTGTGAGAATGTATTATATACTGAATGCCATCCTTAAACAAATGATAATGATTTTGTTGCCTGTAGAAGATTGCTTTTCTGTCATAAAGATAAGGGCTACCAAGCACTATCCCACAGATATCCAATGGAACTACATCAAACTGAACTTCATCCACAAACTTACTAGTGATTGTGAACCTTAAGGTGCATTGTTTTGTTACTTGCAACTTATCATTTTCACAAATCCAACCTAGTGGATAAGGTCTCTTATGTGATGTAGTTTTTAATCCCAAGTTATTTACAACACTTTCTGAAATCAGATTAACCTGAGATCCACTATCTATGAGTGCATCAATTTTACTGTTCTTAGCACCAACCCTTAAATGGAAAAGCTCATTCCTTTTTACATCTTCAGAGAAATCATTAACTGTGGAAGTAGAAGCACAACTAGCAACAGAAACACCAGAAATAGGAGCTTTACCTTTTAGACCCATCACTGTTATCTTAGTCTCATCATCTGAATCTGAACCAAGATCCATAACAACATTTGTGGATTTGTCCTTACCCTTTTGTTTCTGATTACGTCTTTGAGCCCACTTAGGCTTCAATTCGGAATGTAACTTCCAGCAGTGATTTTCATCATGACCTTCCTTGTCACAATGAGAACAAGAAAGTTTCTCATCCTTCTTGATTGTAGCTGCCTTCTTTCCTTTCCCTGTCTCTGCATTCTTAGAAGATTTCTTTACATCATTATCAATAAAAGATCCTTTACCCCTTGACTCTAAGTGTGTTGCTTGAACAGACACTTCATCCAAGTTACAAGGGTTCAAAACCAGGATAGAATGCCTAAGGTAGGAATGTAGACCTCCTATGTACTTCAACAACGTGTCCTGGGTGTACAAAGGAACATTCAAAGAAATAGCCCTTTTCCTGAACTCATGGGTGTACTCTTGGACAGTTTGACCTTTCCCTTGCCTAAACATTTTCCAATCCATCATTAATTGCTGCATATGTCCTAGGGGATAAAACTGCTTCTTAAGTGCATTAATAAATTCTACCCAAGTTAAACTGACTCTACCATGTTGTGAAACTTCTGCCTTAGACTTACTCTCCCACCAGGTTAAAGCTGTACCTCCTAAACGAAGAGTAGCTAATTGGATCCTATCAACATCATCAACTAAATTCTGGACTCTACAGTAGACCTCTATTTGTTGTATCGAGTCATCCAATTTTTCAACATTAAGTTCTCCACAATATTTAGGCAAATCAAATTTTACATCCAGTTTTATTTTAGGCTTATATCCACTCTTGAAAGGATTAGAAGAAATAAAATGAGGAGAAGATGGAGAAGAAGGAGAAAGAGAAGAGGGAGGAGAAGAAGAAAAGGGATGATCTGGTTGTTTGCCACCATCTTCATGATGTTTCCCTTTCATGTCTTTGCGATCTTCTTGCTTCGATGAACCTTCTTCACGTTCCTTCCGTTCTTGTCTCTCTTGAAAAAGAATATCCACCTTTGCCTTCATCTCAAGGAATGCTCTTCGAAACTCCTGCTCACTGATTTCTTCAGGAACCTCCATTCCAGAAACTGACATCTTCAGAAATGTTCTACGCTTCCTGATCTCAGGATCAAATTCTTCAAGCTTGCCTTCACCTTTTTGAATCCTGGATCTCGTTAGCATTCAAAAACAAATAACTGCAATAAAAGTCACCCTAAAGCTCTGATACCAACTTGATCTGTGTAGGATCTAGACTAGATTGCAGTTTAAATGCTTAAACTTTTACAATGCTTTACAATGATTATTTCAAGTTAATTAAAATGAAATTAACTTAAGGAAATAACAAAATGAAAGTAATAACAAGGTGATTATAACAGAAAGGAAGGAAATGAGAGACAGAAAGAGAGAAAAAGAGAGGTGCAAACAGTGTTTGATTTCGGAGTTCGTCACAAATGTGACTACGTCTCCGGGTCCACTCCAATAGAGTGTGACCGATCCGATTAATCTCCAAATCAATTACAAAGCACCACAAACATTCTCCAAGCACTTTGGTAGCATAACGACGCTCTGATATGCGAGAATGATCTGAAAGAATCTCCACAAGACCTCTCCTTCGATTATCTCCACAGCTTCAAGACTTCAACCTGAAAAAAAACTTATGCCTCCTCTCACCTCAAGCCCCCTTTTTATACAAATAATTTTCTCAAATTGGCCTTTAACCAATTGATTTGAGAATATTTCCCTTATCTCTCCAAATACATAAAAATCATTAAAAATCTCCCTATAATAATTTTAAAATCTTCTACAATCATTCCAAGCCCTTCTTATTATTCATTTCGGGCTGATTGTTGGTTGGAAGGTTTTTATTTAATCCTTTAAAAGGATTATACTTTAAAATTTGGAGGGATTTGTTAATTTTTTACAAATCATTCGGTTTCCAAAACTTAACAAAACGATCCGTTGCCATATAATATACCGAAGACTTCGCATGGTCTATCGGTGGTTAGTATTTTTGAAAGCCCGGAGGTTCCGGGTTCGAGCCCCGGCCGTCGGCTTTTACTCACCAAACTTCAACAGAATCTGAACAAAACGAACCCGAGTCCATATATCGTTAAGCGCTTTTTGTGTGGTGCAACGGTGGCGCGGAATCCTCACGTATGGAGGGTGGTGGTTTCGAATCCCGCGCGGCTGGTAAGATCTCTTTTACAACAAATTCAACCGACTTAACCATCCACAGCTGAGAAGAGAGGCCACGCGTCATGCAGACAAGGTGCCACGTGGCGAGCTCTGATTGGCCACCTACGCTGACTATGCCATCGACATGTCCGCTGATTCGGCCGCTGACTATGCAAAAAGATGACGTGTCTGCCAACAAGGATGAAGACGTGGCGTACGGAGAGATGATGTGTCATGTCGACTAGACTGCCACTGTGCTGCTGACCGGATGCTGACTGGACTGTGTGACTAGACTGCCACGTCGATGCTGACTGTGTATGGATGCCACGTGTCGGCCGCCGATAGGTCCGTACCATCTGACTCACATGCCACGTCACCTGTACAGACTTGACACATGTCAGCATTTGGTTGGTCCACTTTGGATTTGTACGGACTACTGACATCATCTTGTACGGACGCTGACGTCATCATTCACCTTCCGGTCACCAAGTCAACCAGGAGCTTTGACCGCTGATAACTCTCGTGTCCGATGTCGGATTTCGACGAAACGAGTTGCGTTGGAAAGCTTGTGACAAGCTCTTCGCGATGACGCTGGTTTCGTTGACTTCCAAAACAACTATTTTTTCCGCTTTTCTGGATGCCCCTGATCCCAGTTTGACCAAAGGTTTGACTGGCCATAACTCGTGCAAACGGACTCTTTTTTGCTCCATTCGAGTTGCGTTGGAATCAGGACTCTGATTTCTTTCTGATGGTGTAGATTCTGGAGAAAAATGAGACACTTCAATTTTCACTGAAAAATGTCCACCGGATCAGACATAGAAAATAACACCTCCAATAACATTATAGCACCTTAATGACTACTTTTGTTCACTTCTCCTAGGAATGAATATAATAACACTAAAGAATTGTGTAATCTTGCGTAAATTTCCAAGTTGATGAAACAAAGCTACATGTGGGAAATCATGAATGAATTGGAAATTGCAAAAGATGGAACTAAATTAGAAACTTGTTATGGTAACATGTGAAACACCTACAACTCTGTAACTTGCCTATTTTAAAGATTAAAAGAAGATTCAAAAGGAAATGTAGGATAATTTTTAATGCTATATACACCTGTCGAGATATTTGTGTGTGCTAAAATATACAAGTTAAGATTTCAAAATATTTGTTTAACAAGTTTTTTCCATTACCACCAAAATAAGATGAAAAGAAGAGGGGTACCTATATTTCTAGGAGAAAAGTGGGGCATGTTATGAGACTACATAAAACCTCCCCATTGGGGGAATTATGCCTCTATATGATGTGGCAACATCTCATGTTATGTGTTTTTGGTAAGAAGTGGTTGAAGGCATGAGATATATTTTGTTAACAAGGGTTTGATGTTTCTAGTTAATCTCTTATGGCCAAGGCTTCTTGAGATCTATATTTATTTTTTGAGACCTAGTAACACCTTATTGAAGGTGATTTAGAGATCTAACAATACACTAATAGTTTCTTTAAATTAGAGTTCTTGACTCTATCTCTGATAGAAATGTACTCATAAATAGGTTTGGATTTAGGGACATCACTCTCTTTTGTTTTGGAATTGATTCTATTATTTAAATTTTGTAATAAAATCCCTTAATATCATGCCTAGATCTAATTTAGGATTCCTGACCTTTCACTTCAACTTTGGCTTGATTCTTGCTAGGAATCTATTGGAAATGTGTTGGATTAGTTTTCTAGGGTTGACCCTGCTAGTTTTGTTTTCACCCATGTGAATTTTACCTACATCTTGATGGATTTTTACATTTCCAATGATCTTTTAGTACATATTTTTCTTCAAGTGAGGGATCATTCTTAAGTTTATCCGCTCTATTATGAAGACATTCCCCTCAATTTTTTCTAGTGATTTGAAACTAGTCACTTGGATTTGAACTATACCAAAACCAAATATAAGAATTTTGGTATGGCATATTGGTAGTAGGATTCTCTCCCCTACCATCTCACTATTGATTCACATCCTCAACCTATCATAGTGACACCTTGTAGTTTAAATAATCCTCTTGTGCTAGCTCTGCATTCTCCTTTAGAGCCTCTAGTTAATTCCTCAATAACTCGAATTGATCATTTTGTATAAATTTTCCCTACTCATAAGTATTTATGGGATTCTAATAATTTATTATCTAAAAGTGCCACTATAAGTATCCTCCCTAGAGGATATATAAACAAATCTCTCCAACTTCCTTAGACCCTTTTGTTAATACATTGGTTGATGGCTCGCTTCTTATGGATTATGTCTTTGTGGTGAATATGGTAACGTTTCATGGTCTATGGTACATAAGAGGAAGAAAGCTCCTCAAAAATAGTTTCAAGTGCTTACAATGTGTATTTTTATTCCTATATTAGGGAAGAAAATAGAGCTAGATTTAGTTCATGGATTCAAATCTTGTCCTCATTTGTCTTTGTAGTGTTATTGGCTTGTTACACTATTGTATATTAATCTCACTTAGCCTTGTTGTATGATTTTTTTGAGTGGGTTTCATGGTTGGTTGACTTATAATAATGTACAAGGAATTGGTCCCTTTAAAAAAGATATCACTTTCTGGTCCATAGGTCTAGTAAGAAAGAAACTACTAATAAAATTAGTAAAACTAAAATCAAACTACGGAACTAAACCTATGATTCTTGAATATTTTTTTTTTACTTCTTCCTATATATGGTTTTTCTTTCTATTTTTGTGAGTATAATTTTGAAAGGTATTGGGCCTTTGAGCCACTAGTATTGGGCTAGAGAAGTATAGTGACATATTTGATGATGTATTCAAATACTTTGACTCCATAAATGCTCATATGATTTTATAAATAGACACAACCAAATGTCTTCCACCTACAATTTCCCTAGTAGTAAAAAGTAAAAGGTTGAGACAACTAGTAGATTATGAGAAGATTGACTTTAGATGCAAAATACTATTTCTCTAACAAGTGTCACACCATTTTTTCAAATTGATAGGTATGCATCTTGATATATGATAAACATAAGGAAAAACCAATTGGTGGAAAAACTCAAAACTACACCACTTTGTAATCCTTGTAGAGGATTTGCATGGGAATAATGTTTGAAATGGAGGGTTAGTTGGCATTCCCTTTTTTCCCTATCTTATATGATCCTCTTGTTAATGTTTAAATCAAGGACCCTCTAAGGGTGAAGTTTAAATGATTGCATGTCTTAATATTGACACAAATTCTAGCAGCCAATAATCTAGGAAATCCTGTTCTTTTTTATGTAAATTTTCTAAGAGGGATTTAGAGGTGATAAGGTATGGATCTAAATAGGACTTAGATAGGAATTAGATAGATGTAAAGAAAACAAACACACAATTTTATTTGTTCACAATCTAATATATAAATTGTTATAAATTTTTAATCTAATCTATATAAGTTGATATAAAATATTACAATCCATACAACTCAATCTATATAGATAAACATAAATCTAATTTGATTGATTTGTATCAATTAATATGAATTGATATTAGTTTACAATTTATATATGTAAATTTTACACATTTACAATCTATACAGTCTAATATATATTAGTCGATATCAATATACAATCTATGCAATTTAATCTATATAAAGTAAGATACATATGAATTGTCATCATTTGAATGAGCCCAAGTCCCCATAAGATTGTGATATTTTTCCAATAGATAATTGTATTAAGACATTTCCATCAAATTGGGCCCAAAACTAAATGGGTATTGGTATGGGTATCCAAATTTCACCACTATAGATTTTAATGATGAATTTTGTATACATGTATCATTTCCCATTTAATATATAGAAAAGTGATGAAAGCGATAAATAAGTAGACATATTATAAATTATTGTATTTTTTTACAAAGGTGGGTTACTTTCCTTATGCTACTTACTCATCCCTTTCACACATTTCGAAATATTTTTCATTTTCCCTGCCCTTATATTTTTAACACATCGCTACAACTTTACCATATCCATTTGTTCATCACATTTATACACCCACATATTCATATAAACGCTATCTATTTTGATTTGACAATTTTTCATATCCCAAAAGTAATTTATAATCCATCCTCGTGATCATAACCTAATTCTACTCAAAATCTAAATTCTAGATTCAATTTTTTATTGACTCTTACCTTAACCCTTCCTCCCTAAAAGTAACTAAATACATTTTTTAAAAGGAGCAAGGATACACAAGGAAGCTTTTTAGTATTGAGATGGTGTTATGGCAGACAGTGAAAATAACACCTCCAATAACATCATAGCGCCTTCCCCTTGAAAATAACGAATTGTTGATCCAAAGATAAACAAGTAAGCTTTTTAGTATTGAGATGGTGTTATGGCAGACAGTGAAAATAACACCTCCAATAACATCATAGCGCCTTAATGGCTACTTTTGTTCACTTCTCCTACGAGCGAATATCCTAATAACACTAAGAATTGCATAATCTTGCGCAAATTCCAATTGAAGTCCAAACTCTCTGCTCACTAACATGTACGAAAAGGAAAAACAGAAAGTGATTTCAATCCTTGATGCACTCCAAGCATTCGGTCAAGATTTCTTGTATGCTACGCTTCACTTTGTGATGACAATGGTAGAATCTTATTTTTGAGGAAAATGAGGATGGATCGTACAACTTTAATGGAAACACTTTCAAAGATCGAGGAGATCAATAGCTTTTGAAAAAAGACTGTCAGAGTTTTCGAAGACAGTGGATGGAGAATATCATATCAGAAAAGGACTAAGATAAAGTAAAAAGCTTCAAAATAATTTTTAATGGAATCATATTTTTGGTATTGGTAAAAACTTTATTCGTGAAAAATACAGTTTATTATAATAAACGTTAATTTACTGTCAAATTTAATAAATAAATAAATGTTTTTTGTCATGTCATATGAGGAATTTAAGGTTTTACATATCTGTGCTTTCTTGTTTATTTTGTCCCTATTTTGATGGAATAAATTAATACAATTACATATTGACAAATGCCTTGTGTAAAGTTATGCTCATTTCATTGTCACTCTTTTCCATTCACACTCATTCCTATGCATTCACTCTTATCTATATCCGTACCACATTATAGATATCCCATACATCCACATGCCACATTGATATTAGTACTTTCCGAAGATTTTAAGATTGATTTCATTAAATCAAGTATGAACAACTCCAAGACTACCAAAAGTCCAAAATGAGACCACTACCACCAATGGACTCCACTCATCCAAAGTAAGATTCTCCACTCTCCTCTAGTTCCTAGAAATAAAGTAGTGATTGGAATAAAGTTAGCTCAATTTGAAACTATTGCCATCATAGTCCACATCCCTTATTAGTACCACTAAATTGATATTTTTAAGTCACAAGGGGTGCATTTATAGATAGAAAATCTAATTTCAAAGCATCTTTGACCTCCTTTTATTGAACCTAGTTAATGCATACATTACACCCATTGCAATACGGACCATCAATCAAACCAATTTAGATTTGATACACGGGGATTTGAGTATAAATAGATGTGGTTTATAATTATTTGCATTTAGTTTGTGTGTAAGTCTCACT
Source organism: Sequoia sempervirens (assembly GCA_007258455.2). Taxonomy (NCBI): domain Eukaryota; kingdom Viridiplantae; phylum Streptophyta; class Pinopsida; order Cupressales; family Cupressaceae; genus Sequoia; species Sequoia sempervirens. The sequence goes on from VDFB02271276.1 coordinate 32,528, forward strand.
AGCAACGCACAAATTCAACTGGAATCCTACTTACACACCTACTTGTTTGCTTCTCCTCAAGTTATTTTTTAAGGTATATTCTTATTACTCATGTTTTTTAATGCATTTTATTTTGTAATTTGTTTGTGTATTTATGTGTGAAATTCCATAAGATTTTATTTTTTAATTGAAACTTTTCGATATTTTTGAAAAAAAATATTATTTTTAAATATAACTTATAAAAGTAAAAAATTATAAATTTATTAAAAAATAATTAAGAAAAATATATATAGTAAAATAAATACACATACATGTATATACATATGTATATGCATATGCATATACATATACATATATAAACTTGTATGTGTGTATATACATACACATACATATAATTTATCAAATAATATAACTAATAAACTAATAACATTAAAAAACTATTAAATGAATAAAATTATAAAAAAATTGAACTAATGAACTTATGAATTAATTAAAATAATAAATTTATAATATTAAAAAATTAAAAAATTAAAAAATTATAAAACTATACAAATAAGAAAATTAGAAAAGTAACCATTAAAAAAATAAAAATAAAAAGAAAAATTATAAAAGTATTAACAATTAAAATTATGAAAATTAATTTAAATATATATAAAATTATATAGATAATTAATTAGTGTGATATCTTAAATATATCTATATAAAAGATGTTGGATCTCAAGATGCCTATAAATTAATATATGTTAGTGTCTTTTAATTTGATCTAGTTAAAAGATCTATTTTTGAATTTAAGAATTATTTTATTTTAAAAATATTCTATTTATTTTAAAAATATTTCTATTTTATTTTCAACACATAATTTTTTAGTTTTTATTTAAGAATTATCATTTTTTATCTACATTATTTATTTACTTTTTCCAACAAATTTATTTTACTTTTATTATTTACAATAATAATATATATTTTATATGATGTTCAATTCTACATGTATAAGTGCTTTCATTTAGTATTTAAGTAATTTTATTTTATTATAGAATTAATTTATTTACTAAATGCATGGGCATACATTACTTTTAAATAAAATTTAGATTTTAAAATAACTATTATGTACACAATCATGAGATGTTACTACATTTTTTTTTTCCATTATAGAATATGTCTCAAGGTGGCAACATCAAGGAGAATCATATCATGACCATACAATTATTGGAGATATTCAAGCTAATATGATTAATAAAAATGGTATCAATTATTGCAAACCTTGGTCAAAAGATTGGAAGTGGCGTCCAAACACTAGTTTCTAGAATTATAAACCACAAGGATACCTTTGGCTCTTTGTTCACTTGCCCATGGTTCCCACTTGGAATCAATAGTGACATTTCTATACACTAGTCTTCATTTGGTAGCATAAATTCCATACCATTTGGGTGATAATTTTGGAACCTAAATTGGCCCAATTTTCTTGGTTTATTATCTTCCAAGGCATTCTTGCTGGCTTGAGGTTATCCTAGATTTGGTAGTCCTCAACCTCAATTACAATTTTTTGGGTAGCTAGTCTTTGAAACATATTTTCTAGTTTTGTCCCATACTTAAAATATTTTAACTTGGACTCATGAATTTTCAAGCCCTTCAAACCATAACCTTTCCCATGGCACATTATTGGTTTAGGGGATTGGACTCACATTTATCACAAGTTCAATCAAATATGACATGATCTCAAGGTGGATATTTTATTTAGCATATGGAAAGATAGAGATTCATTGAGTTTTTTTAATTGTTTTGTTGATCATCATATTTTACTTTATACTAAAGATTTATTTTTTTCAACATTTTACTACATATTTAGGTAAAAAATAAGAAATTTACACTTTACGTAATGCATCTACAAGTGAGCACTTAACCACTTGGAAATAACCCTTGTGTGGTTGCAAGAATTCATCTATCTCCTTGTTCCTTTAGGAGTCACATACCTTCTTGTGGGCATTATTATGGATTTAGCATCTTTTCTTGAGGTAATCAGGAAACTCACTCCCAAGCATCTCCTTTGATTGCGAGAAGAGATAGTGGTTAGAAGGGTTGGTTGTGGCCCAATCTTCAACACTCTACTTCTTTGCCACCTATGAGAGGAACCTATGGGTTGCCTATGATTTGTACCTCTAGCTAGTTTTATTTTGACAAGTTCCCTTGGTTCCAGCTCTTGCAAATTTTCCTATTTGAGCTATAGAAGAGGATAAATATAAGGAAAATGATGTGTGGGACCCTCCCATTGACATTGTGGACCTTGTTGATGTATGGGGGAAATGAGATTACTAGGATCCTCCTCCTCCCTCTACTACTTCTCTTTCCACCTAATGGCCTTGTTTATATTTGTATGCTCTAGGCTTTAGCCTCATATGGATTTTATGGGTGTAACTTTTTTCCACCAATCTTTTTTGTGAATATGTGTAACATTATTTTTAAAATTATAATATAGACACTTATAAAAAAATAAAAATTCAACATATAATTAAAAAACTAAAACTACAAAATTTAAGCTATATCCCACATATTGTAATTTAAAAATTACATACAAAATAAAATATATGTCTTATAGATAAAATACAATAATTATTAAAAAAAAATAGAATTAATGTGTCTAAATATATATATTAATTATAATAATTCAAAAGTAAAATAAAATAATTCTTAAGGAAAACAAATACCTAAATATTGGTATTTCATAGAATTATCTAGATGTATTTAAGTTATCTATACTAGTTATAAAAATTTAAAATACATACAACATAAAATTAGTAAATTAGAAAATTGATATATATATATATATATATTTGGCATTGTTATTGTGCATCTATTTCTCATGGAATTTAAAATATTGGAGTTATTGTGTGTGATAAAAATCATATCCTTGTCATTATGGACTTATATTTTCGAAGTTTTACCTTTATTGATGGATCTCTTTTGTTGGAAATTGATCATGTTACCACAATTTTTTCCTCTTTAACAAATATTTATTTGAATGTTTGTGGGAGCCCTCAATCCTTCATGGTTGTGGAAACCATGCTTGAGAAGTCTAATACAAATGTTATTGCTAGGTTGCATCCTCCTAGATGTGAGAAGTTTAAGCCTCTATCCTATGTAGTGACTTCCCTCATTATATGTTTTGGAAAAGAAGTGGTTGAGGGTGAGGCATATTTTATTAACAAAGGTACCATTTACCATGTAAATCATTATGGTTAGGACTTCTTGAGATTCATAATTAGGTTTCTAGACTTGGAAACCTATTACATAAGGTAATATAGAAACCCCTGCACTAGGGGTTTCTATATTACCTTAGGTAATAGGTGGGTTTTTTTCATTATGGTTTTTTACTATGCTTATGTCATAAGTATTGCAATCAAGATATGGATTTGGATGTGGTGACATGACTCTCTTGTGGTGAAACTGTCCAAATTTCATTCATTGAATTTTATAATCAAATCCTTTTATATCATGCCTATCTAGGCGAGGATCCCTAGCATTTTTCTTCAATTTTGGATTGTTTCTCATTATGAAGTTATTGATTTTATGTGTTGTGTCAATTTCATATAATTGAAAATACTACTTTGGTCTTCTCCTACATATATTTCACCTACATCTTGGTGGATTTGGTCATTTCTAAAGGAATTCTAATAGATAATGGTCTTCAAGTGGAGTATTTTCCTTAGGTTTAACCTTTATATTATGAAGATAATGCCATCCATTGTTGCTAGCTTTGAAACTAGTCACTTAGCTTTGAAGTAAATCATAAAAAATGTTTTGGTGGCTTATGTTTTGGTAGGATTTTCTCCATCACCATTTCACTATTTATTTGATGCTTAACCTATCATAGTGCCACCTAATAGTCTAGATACTCCTCTTATGTTAGCTACACATGCACCTTTAGAGCTTCTAGATAATGATTCAATAGATTTTATTAACCATTTTGAAATAGTTGTGCCTACTACTTCTAGGTATTTATGAGATGTTAATTTGTTATTCTTAGGTGTCAACATAGACAACCTCCCTTTTGGAGAGGTAGGATTAGATCTATAAAACTACTTTACATCCATTTTCTAAGATATTGGATGCAATATATCTCCATTTGAATTTATATCCAAGTGATAAAGGTGGAAAATTTTCATGGACTATTATAGAAAAGAGGAATAAATTTCCTTAAAAAATAGTTTGAAACCCTCATAATGTGTATCTTCATTCCTAGATTTGGGAAGTGACTATATATATATATATATATAGACTAGTGATTATTTAATGTTGACCCCCTCTAGTTGTGTGGTGTTATAGGTTTGTTGCACTATCATAGCCTAATAAAACCTACCATTGTTGTATGGATTTTTTGAGTTAGGTTTCATGGTTGGTTACTTCATGATTGTCTAAGGGCTTGGTCCCTTTCAAAAAAATCACTCTTTTTGATTCATAAATCCAATCAAAAGAATTTACCAATAAGAAAAATATTAATAAAATTATTAAAACTAAAATCAAAATGGAACTCAACCTTTGATCCTCAAACATACTTATTTTCTTTTTCCTATTTGTTATTTTTATTCCCATATTTACAAATATTATTTTGGAAGGTATTGGGCCTTTGAGCCATTGAAATTAGGATAGAGAAGTATAATGACATTTTTTGATAATATAGTTAAATAATATTCATTCACAAATTCCCTTATACTTTTACAAAATGGATACAACCAATGGTCTTCCACCTAAATTTTCCTTAAAAGTGGTAAACAAAAGGTGGAAATAACTAGTATATTATGAGAATATTGTCTTTCATGTAGAAAATTTTTCTCTATGAAGAATCAGACCTCACATTGTTTCAAAAAGATGGGTTTGAATATTGATAAATAATCAACAAAGGTAAAATCCACTAGGAGGATAGGCTCAAAACTACCCTTTGTAATCACCCTAGAAAATTGAATGAGAATCATGTTTGAAATTTAAAGTTGGTAGACACTACTTTTGATTCACTGGCTTCACCTAGTCCTCTTGTTAATGTTTAAATCAAGGATCCATCTTAGACTAATCTTTTTCATGATTGTGTCTCTTAGGAATGAATTGAATTCTACGATTCAAGAATCTTGGAAACTATGTCAACTTTTGAGGTGAAATTTACAATGTGAATATAGAAGGGATAAAGAATGCATCTAAATAATTAAATAGGGACAATATAAAGGCCAAAATGGAGTCTTTGTATAGAGTGAGGCTAAGGATTAGATGTTTATAATCATCTAAGTAGGGATTAGATAGGAAATCTTAGACAAAGTTAATCATAGTTCTTAAGTTTTATATTTTAATCACCCATATTCATAGGGTTGATACTGAAATATATTTGATCTATTTATTGATTTTATATCAAAGGGAGTGGATCCCATATCCATAATTTACCTACAAAATAAAATAATAAATTTTCTATTCCACACAATTTAGTATAAATTAATTAGAACAGTATTTTCATGTAATTCCAGTGAACATCAACTTGCCATCTAAATAATAGTAATGAATATCACAACAACTATTCAATACTAATTAACTATCAAATCGATAACTATAAAAAAATATTAAACTACGAATCAACAATCTCATAATAAAAAAATAAGTTGATAGTTAACCAAAATATTAACCAATATTATAAAACAACTAGATAATTATTAAAAAAATAAATAAATTATTTTCAAGCTAATAGTAACCTAACCTAGAATGATAACTAAGCTAATGATGAATTGAAATTAATAAAATGATAATTAAATTGTCTAATTGATAATATCCTAATCAAGAATGATAACTAATAAGATAATGATAATATCCTAATCAAGAATGATAACTAAGCAGAGAAGGCAGGGGATGCCTCTTACATCAACGCTGCAACTTAGGGTTTGAAACTTTCGGCCAGATTCTCAAAACTGCGAGCCAACTGAATCTCATCTAATGTCTGCTCGAAGGTTCCGCCTCCTTTCTTTGCCATTTCAATCAAGATGTTCATTGTCGGATCTGTTCCAAAAATAATTGTATTAAGTATCAATCTAGGCTCAGCTCTTCTCATTCTGTCCACATAATAGAGGGGATCCCCTCCACCATTGTTTCCACCATCGCTCAGGAAGATGACTACTGGTTTTTTCACGTTCACAGAGTGGTGTCGGGCTCCTTTCATAAATATTTTCTCTGCAGCATCTAACCCTCATGAGTAGGTAGTTCCTCCACGATCGTAATACTGAAGAAGGCGATAGACAACAGCTTCTCCCATGTCCTCCATCTCTACAGCTACATCGGCGCTATCATCAAACAGTACCACAGATACAGAATCATCAGAAATTGTTTTGAGGCGGGCTTGTATAAATCTCATAATAGCCTCATATACGGATCCAAGCCTACAATTATGGTTCTTGAAGGTTGCCAGAGTGGGACTAATGTCTGGGGAACCCATCGAACTTGATCTGTCAATAGTAAATATGACATGGTGAGGGACATTTGTAGAATGATCACAGACAAAATGATGGCCATCATCAGTTATATATCCTCCAGAGCTTACATTCTGTCCAGTGCTCTTGATAGGTGGATGCCAGAGTTTCTCAGTGCAATATGATTTATCAAAAGTACCTGACTCTGTTTCATGTTCCTCAGATTTACAATAGTGATTACAACGGTCAAACTCTTCCCTCTCTTCTTCTGTGCAAGGATCGACAAATCTAACATATTGCCAGACAGAAAGTCTCATGAGTCATCTCATCTTTGGGAACATCCACATCAGGTCCATATTTCACAGTTTCGTGCCTCGAACCAACATAGAGGTTGCTTGTGCATTTGCTGGAGCCCGGACAAAGAACCAAATGGATATGCCCTCGACCCTGTTTCTTGCAATACATGTTACACATTTCTGCTTCCCCTAACTCTCCCCATTTATTCTTCCGGTCCTGAATATCAATATCTTCCCCCTCTTAAATGAATCTTACATTTCTCACATTGCCATGCACTGTATCGTGCAAGGCTGAGTGATCTATTTGGAGCTGGCAGAAGTAATCATAAGATTGGCATCTGACGTCGCAATAGTGCACAGAATCTTCTTTTTTTCTGTGAACATGCGGACCTTGATGATTTCTTTCATGGGGAGGAATGGGAATGCAACAGCCTTTGCGCAAGCCATTTTGCTCTGACACAATTTCATACTCAAAAGATCCCCTTTGGCCCTGAAAAACCCGGGTTTGTTTGACAAGCTCAGTAAAGATTTCACATATTCCCGGCATATCACATTCATGGCTGCAGGCATGCTCATTTCCACACAAATGCTCTGCATTTTGATCCAAATCATGGAAATGATCTCTAACTCCACATGTCCTGCTGCACCCATCTATCGTGCATTTGCTCTGACAATATCTCTCATGGCACTGATGCGTTTCATGGTTGGATTCAATCGCTATAGCACAGGGATTATTGCAGCTTGGAAGAGAGCATTTTGTGCTGCACATGTGCTGAGTAGAATTGCACTTGTGCTGGCCAGGGTGCCCTGGCCCCAGAGAACATCGCTCATTGCAATTTGAAGACATCCCATATAAATAACAGTTCTCGCCACATGTATGATTTTGCTTTTTGCAATTGTGATTTCCTTTATGCCCTGCTAAATCTCCGCATAAGCTTAAGCTATCTCCTTCTCGGGCACAATAACTGCAATTTTCTGTACATGAATGACTCCCCATGCAAGAATGGTGATCATTATGGCCTTTCTCCATCACACATCTCCAGAAGCAAACAGAACATTTGCATCCACAAACTGATAGGCCTTGCTTTACTTTGCCAAGAGCTACATCAGCCTCTAGCTGCAACCTTTGCACCTCATCATTATCACAGAAATCTGTGGTGTTTGAACTTATCCACTGTTGAACTCTGGTATGCCTTCTGTCTGCCAGCGCCTCGAGGAAGCTCTCGAATAAAGAATGCCACTCCTCGCCGTTGCTACCATTCCTGGGTAAAACCATCTCCAGTTCTGACCTGATTTGAGAAAAAACGTCTCTTATAGTAGCAGGAGTTTCTGACTCTGTACAAGGCGAGAGATACAATCCTGAATCTCTTATGTTCCTTGAAGAATCCCCGACAATAACAGGATATTCAGGAATTTCTTCCTGTGTGTCGAAATTATCTAAAACCCTTAATTCTTCATTTGTATTTGTCACAGAAAGGCATCCCGTGTGGACCACGGACGTAAGATTTCTCCTCAGAATATCAACTGACACAGCAACTCGCTTGCTGTCAATAGAAGTCCAGTCTTTGGCTGCAATTTGAGCTATAATAAGCTTCAAATCCCTCAAGAAAGTGAATCCATTGTCATAACAGGAATCGATTCTCTCTGCCACCGTTTCTGCTAGCTCACTCAAGCTCTCTCTATAGTATTCAGATCTATTATAAGGAGCCATAGCAGCAATCTCCACCTTTCCGTCGTACATTTTTAAAATGAAATTCTCTTGCGATTTGCTGCATATTTGGGAAATCTTCTGATGAAATTCTTGCATAAGATCATCTACATCGGATGTGTCCACATCCTTGATGGCAATGTAAAATAAACCTTTAAATAACTTTTTGTCCTGCTTCAGTAGATTGATCCTACTTTGAAACCGGCTGAAAGCGGATTCTGTGTCCTTATCTATGTGAAAATCCTGTAATATCAAACGAAGGTTTACACTTTACAGTAGAAAAAAGAGTTATTCATGTTATATATCTCATAAAACCGAATTCCCCTCTCCCTTCGACTTATTGCAACTATATCTAGGCGACCAGGATTTAAAACAGAACAGTAGAGAAGTTGGAGTTAGTGGTTAGAAAAAAATGACTCACTTTTTTGTTGAAATTTGTGCTGTTGCTGACAGCGGCATTGAGAACAGAGAGAAGCATGTCTTCTTGTTCACTTCTCTCAAAACTGCCGAGGCCCTCGAAGTCTAAGAGCACATACAAGCAGCTGCTTCCCCCGCTGCCATCTCCATCTTCGCCTGTTGCAACGGTCATCCACACACCATCCGTGCACCTGCCACCTGCAACATGAAGAAGAGACCCTGATAAATGATTCAATAAGTATGATTCTACTTTGCTTTCCCATGGAAGATATGACCTTAATCTTGCCTTTCCAACTGCTAAAAACAGCATCATAGGACCCAAAGCGTAACACACTAAGCATTGACTTAGTGTGTGCTGTCACATGTGGGCCCCCTTCTGATTTCCGTTCCGTTTGCCGATTAATCTGCTACTCGTGAGTTGTTTTATTTTTTACTTCTTCTGACGGTTCAATGACAATATTATTATATAGCATTCGCACTTAATAACTATAACTATAATTTCAAATAATATTATATATTAAATTAAGTCTTTTAATTTAAATAAATATTAGATAATTAAATATAAATTATTTTAACTTGTTTAAAATATAATAAATTAATTATATTTTTAAAAATTGATTGAATTATTTAATTTATATACTAATATCAATAATTATTTTAATATTAAACTTTATAGTTGTAGTATTTAATATTAAATATTAATTTGATAATATTATATATAATTTTAAATAATAGATTATGTATTAGTGATAATTATTTAAAATATAATATATTTAATCATGTAATCTATATATATATAGTAGCTCCCTGATTACATCTTAACGACGGTGCTCGAAGCTTGTAGGCAACAAGAACAAAGCTCTGTAGCATTCAACATTGCACAACAAAAAAAAAACATGCACAAACATAACCTCCCCCACATTGCTTACAGTTCCAAAGCCTGGTATATCGTCGTAAAAAAACCACCCAGGATTGTAAGCCTTCAGAGGCTCCCATTGCCAAGCCAAGATATCTCTGAGGCCATGAAACAGGAGAAGGCATCTAGGTTTGCATTTTTCACCCCATTCTGGAAGACCTCCCATTCGCTGTCATAAAGTTCCTCAGAGCCTCCTTACGTTGGTTGGACATTTCAACATTCGTTCCTTCACCAAACTCATCCTCCTCTATCACCATTTTTGGATCAAAGAACATGCGTAAAAAGCTAACCCAACCTTCAGTCCTCAACTCCAATGTTGCATTTGCTAACACATGAACATTCTGATATGATACGATCCGCTCCAGGCTAACAGACACTTGTTCTTTGGATTCACATATGTCCACAAGAGCCCCAATCACCATCTCATAGACCCTGTCGTTGCACCAGTGTTGCTTAACATTTAAGACCTGTGAAACAATCTTCATGATTGCGCTCAACATAGCCCATCCTGGATGACGAAAAGTCTTCAGTATTGAGCAAGAAGATACTCCTTTCTGCATGCACAAGCCAGTCCAAACTAAAATACCATCTTTGACATTTGACATTGCTTTTAGAAAATGGGACATTCCCACCCGCCCTTAATAGCCAAACCAACCCAACAATGCCCGAAGGAATATGAGATGTCCCTATGGTGCGCTAGTATTAATGTCAGGCCATGTGGATTCATGTGACTCACGAGTCTTTGGAAGGAGTAGAAGTGCCTCCACATGATTTGATAATCTCGTCAGATAAAATTTCCTACAGACTAGGCTAGAGATCTGTTGTAGAACCCGTAACCAACTTGGCATCTTGTGCCACCCCTCGATTTGCAAGTAGGTTGGTTGCCTTGTTTGCCTCCCTATAAATGTGCATCAAAGAATAATACACCAATTTATTTAATAATTTTCTGATGGGGGCAATCTTGTTGAAAATCAAGGTGAAGAAAGCTTGCAATATGAACTTAAATGTGTGAATGTAAATCTAAAAATATGTAGATTAACCTTAGCCTTAGTGTGAAGAAAGAATGAGAGAGAAAGAAAAATATAACACATGCAACAACAGATTATGTGGAGAAACCTGAAATGGAAAAAACTCCACCACCAAAAGAGAGGCAAGTATATTACTAATAATCTAAAATATTACATGCAGCAATAGACTTCTCTTATCAATCCTTGTAAAATCCGGCAGCACCCTGTTACCTTGCATAACTGAATTTTTAATAACTCTAGCTCAAGGCCCCAATATATAGAGATTTGTTAGGATGAAAACCACCATGGTTTTACCAAACAATAGGCATCAATACCACCTAGAAAAACCAAATCCTCCCTCCTTGAAATGGTCAAAAAATACCAAAAACTATGCCTCTTACAGATGCTCTTACAGCTATCATAAGGCATCTTTCCTGTATGGGTGCCTGGGGTCTAAAAATAGCATATTCTGTCATAGGGAATCTGTCATACTGTCATAACATCTTATGAAAACTTGCATGCATGTCATAGATGCTCTTACAACACCCTATTTTGACCCAACAACCTTATTTTAGAAGATTCCAAGGTGGAACACCTAGCTATTTTGTCTTTTTTCCAAAAATGACAAATGGTAACGGTAACACTGCATTTACATTATCTCGTTCACCACTATTGGTCAAACAATTTCAACTCTTATGGGTAAATGTATAAAAAAAATTAGGAGAATAATAAATTAAAGGATTTACAAGGTTGATGACACCTAAATCCTAACAAATCCAACTATCAATCCTTTGGTTCTGAGAATTATCCAAAATTATTGCTCAGACACAGAGTAATGAGTCACCCTCAATCTCTACTAAGTTTATGCCATGTTGGATGAAAAGATGCAAACCAAGCCATAGAGCCTCCATCTCTATGATATTATTGGAGCAAACCCAAAGCTTCTTTGAAGCCTCCCACAAACAACCTCCACTTGTATCTCTAATAATGCAACTAGCCCTGGCTTCTCCTGGATTGCCCTTTGTAGCCCCGTCAAAGTTCAGTTTCCATTTCAACCGAACTGGGAAAATCCAATGAATCTCCTTCCTATTGATTATAGTTATACTATTAGCAGATGTCTTCAGAATTTTGAGTTCAGGCCATAATCTACGAAGTTCTTCATCCCACCTTGAGAATGACATTTTGGAAGTGACATTGAGTCTATTGTTAGCAGTTTCTATAATAGCATCTTGAATTTTGGCAATAAGCTTCTCTCGATTTAAGGCTTTCTCCTTGAAAATGCGTTAATTCCACTCTTTCCACAAATGCCACATGAGCAAGGATGGGGCCAAGGTCCAAATTCCTTTCCAATAACCACCATTATTCCTTCTTGGCCAATTAGAAAGAAAGTCACTTAGCTTATTTTTCCTTGGTCCCGAAAAGTTAAAGGACGCTTGCAACCAATCCCAACATGAGCTCGCAACAGGGAAGGATAGGAGTAGATGGTCCACATTTTCTTCCATGCGCTTGCAAAGGATACATCTAGTTGGTCCAACGGTTCCAATTCTTTTCAATCTTTCAATTGTTAAGCAACTCCCATGGAGAGCCACCCAAAGAAATGCCCTGGCCTTAGGAAAAATCTCCTTCTTCCAAAAAATATTTTCCATCCGGGATTTATCCTTGGGTTGTGCTGATTGGATTTGATAATCCATTTTAGCTAAATAATTTTCGAAGACTGCACCACACCGTATTATCATGTCATCCCTATTACTCCAATTTAATAATGTATTCTCAATTTCCTCACTTACTGCAACTTCTAGCCCATGTGGAATTGAAACTGAGGTAAAGTTAATCCATTTAAAGGTACCGTCAACTTGTACACTCTCCCTCTGAATGTAATCTGCCACAGTGGTGCCATAAGATGATTGCAAGCAGTCAATATATTTTTCTAGGTCAAAGATCTCAACCAAGCTTTTGTACCCATTCCATGAATCTAACCAAAACAGAGCCTTCCGTCCATTCCCTACCTGCCAAGATAGGTGACTTGTAATTACGGAGCAACACTTTAAGATGTAGCGCCATGGTGTTGAGCCACCAGCCAGGTTCGCAACCATTAGAATTTTGGCTAGGTCCAGGTTGTCCAAGTACTTCCTCTGCATGATTTGACACCACAATCTTTTGGGGGTTTTATACATTTTCCAGATAAGTTTGGCCCCTAAAGCTTTATTTTGAAGGCGTAGCTTACGAAGGCCAGCCCCTCTGTTGACTTTTGCTTTACAAACTTCGTCCCATCCTAATAGATGTATCTTCTTCATTGTTTTCAACCCTTCCCATAGGAAATTCTTTAATATTTTCTCCAAGTCATTTATTGTCTTTCCAGGTGCTTCTAGATAGGACATTGCATAAATTGGGATTGTCGAAAGAACAGCCTTAGCCATGGTTATCCTCCCTGCCATTGAGAGCCAATTGTTCTTCCACGCCATAGCTTTATTTCGACAATTTTCAACCACCTCACCCTAATGCTTTGCTCTACAGACTCCTTCAAAGATTTGTGCTCCAATAAATTTAAATGGTAGTTTCCCTTTCTTAACTCCAAGAATAGAAGATATAGCTTGTTGCTTTTGTGGTCTTGTATTAAAAAAGAAAATGCACAATTTTTCCTTATTCATCTATTGACCTGATTGAATTTTGTATTCCTTGAGCACACGATTAATGCATCTAGCTTCTCTCATACTTACTTCACCCAACAAAGTAGTGTCATCTGCAAATTTTGTATGGGTGACTGGGTCCATATCTGGTGCAACTTGTACACCTCTCCAAACCTTACATTGGCGGTTGTTCCTAATCACACTTTCTAGGGCTTCGACCATAATGACAAAAAGGAAAGGTGAAATGGGGTCACCTTGCCCGAGCCCATTCGTTTCCTAGAAGAAACCTTCTAATGAGCCATTTATAGCTATAGAATACCGTACAGAGGAGATGCACTAATACACCAAGTCACACCAATGACTGCAAAATCCCATTCTTTTCATCACCTCCATACAGAATGGCCATTTCACCCTGTCATAAGCCTTGGTTACATCAAGTTCTATAATAATTCTTGGTTGCTTGCTTATACTTAGTGTGTGAAAAACTTCAATACTAGTAAAATGCTATCTGTTATTTCTCTCCTCGACACAAAACCGTTTTGTTCAATTGAAATGGTTTTCCCCAATAATAATTTAAGTCTGTTGGCTAGTAATTTCGCAATAATTTTATAGATGGTATTGCATAATGATATAGGCCTATAATCCCTGAAAGAGGAACACTTGGATTTTTTCAAAATCATGCAATAATTGTATTGTTCAGATCTTTCACGAATCTCTTAGTTTTCCTGAAGTCTTCTACTAGTTACCAAAGATCCTCCCCTACAAAATCCAAGCAGTTTTCAAAGAAACTAGTTGTAAAGCCATCAGGGCAAGGTGCCTTGTCAGGATGCATCTAGAAGAGTGCAACTCAAACTTTATCTTTTGAGATCTTTTCACACAACCTCCTATTGTCAACTTCACCAACTCTGGAATTGATCAAATCAAGGTATTCCACCTATCCCCCAATAGGCATATGTTCCCCTAGAAGGTTGGAGAAATATTCAACTGCAGCCTTGCTTACCTCAGCCGAACCCCTAATAGTCTGACCATTGCTTGTAGTGATTTTCTCTATTTTATTACTTTCTCGCTTCACCAAGACTGAGGCATGCAAGAATTTAGAGTTAGCATCTCCTTCACTTAGCCAAACCTCTCATGATTTATCCTTCCAATATAACTCTTCTCTTTTCAGAATCTCAGCCAGTTTCCTTTTTAATTTGGTTTCTTCTAAAAATTATTCATTTCTCATGCCAAACACTATGACCTTTTCATTAAGTATCTCCAGGTCGGTTTCCACCTTGGCCTTCTCAATAAAGATATTCTGGAACTTCTCCTTATTCCAAGTTTTGAGTTTCTGCTTTAATGCATGCAATTTTTTAGTTTGTATGAAGCTTATAGAGCCTCCCACCCTTATTTCCTTCCACCATGTCTCCAATAACTCCAAGAAGCTTAGGTCTCTCCACCACATGCTCTCGAATTTAAAGTTTGATTTCACTCTCTCATTGCCATTAGCTATTGTCAAATCCACAAGAAAGTGATTAGATATTGAGTTAGGATAAATGTAAGCATTCACACACCAACCATAATTGAACCATGATGGTGACACCAAGAAAAAATTGAGCTTCTTAGCTATGGTAGTAAAAAATATCCACCGGTTAGTCCATGTGAAATTGCCATTGTCTGTGGGGCAGTCCATCAACCCTACTTCCGCCACAAAAGCCCTAAAGTATTGTATTATTTGTGAAATGCTTCTAACTCCGCTCCTTTTTTCAGACAAGTCGAGGATTGCATTAAAGTCTCCTCCAACTATTATTCTTTACTTGGGAAACATATGCATGAACTCCAGGATCGAACTCCAAACCAATGCTTTCTCCTTTGTTTTTATGGGGCCATATACATTAAAAAGTATGAAACTGTAGTTTAGGCCTAGGTCAAAGACTTTCGTTTCCATCCATCTTGCAGATGATATGATAATTTCTACCGAAACGTTTGTTATTTTCCAAAGCATAGCCAGCCCCCCCGCAAAATGAGAAGAGCTTTCAAAGTAGCCATCACACTGTCAAAAATATCTCAAGAATTGTGAACTTTCCTCCCCTGTTAGTTTAGTTTCTTGTAACAAAATTATATTACTTGTGTACTTTTGCATTTTACGCCTAACTAGATGTCGTTTGTCAGGGGCTTTTAGGCCGCTGACATTCCAAGTTGTGATCTTCATTATTTCCCAAGGGAGGGTTTTCCTCCCTTGGTACTCAAGAACTTGGTTATACTTGTAAATTTCTTGGTAGCCGCTTCTTCCTCCCGAAGTTTCTTGAAGGACTTCCGACTGTGAGTATTGCTTGAATTTCCGATCTTTCCCAGACCCATGTGTTTAGATGCAGACTGGGAAATACACCTATCATTGATTACCTCTAGTTCATCCTCAATGTCATGATTAGAGTCCAAATCAATACATGCCCTGGCATAAGTTTCATCTTCGTTGTCATCCTCTACCTCCTCGCTTTCCTTTTCTTGATTTTAATTTTCCCCACCCTTACTATTGGGTATAGATGTTGGGCATCTAGCCGATCCCTTCGAGGCCTTGGTTAAAATCTCATTCCCCCCTGCCTGTGATGTTCGTTCATTGGAACTGCTTTGTTGGTGCATGGTAGCAATAGGAGGATTACCACTCGAGGTTGGCATCTTGCTTTTCTCCACTTGACCATTAGTGCAATCTATGGAGCCATGACTGCGTGAACCACTGGAAAGAGAAAAAAACCTTGTTTTTTCAATTTCAATACCTTGCCTCCATTGTTCCTCATTAGCCAATAGCAAGATGTTACTGGGGATGGTATCAATCATCGCAATCTTCAAATGGGCATATTTATACATGTCTCCCTCCAGAATGTTTGAATCAATTTCCATAAGTATACCTAGTGAGCGTCCAATTTTCCCAAGGCATTCGCCTGCCTAGTATTCTATTGGAAGATTGTATAGTCTAACACAAATTAGATGATCATAAGGCCGAACTTTGAATGGGTCAAAATTCTTGTTCTATGGCTGCATGTACAGAGGCATTTCCTCCATGAACCAAATCTCTTCTTCCGTCACTCTTGTTTTGGTTTTCTCATCGGTGAAAACGATTAGGAAAAAACCTTTTGGTAGAAATCTTAATAAAACCTCTGTCTTCCAATTTTCCTTAATCCAAAGCCTAATTGATGCTCTATCAGGTGTACCTTCGATGAATCTGCAAATGAATGCAAATTCTTTGAGGATCTCCATGTCAGGCTTTATTTCCTCTGAAACCTCGATCTCAATAGTGTCCTCTGTGTTCAGTGTGATGGGATTGCCCTTTTCCTCAACTTTTTGCTCCTTGCCTAATCTTTGATCTAGGCACTCGCGTCTCTTACTTCTTCT